>JASANQ010001250.1:0-97366 GCA_030849645.1 Wallacemonas sp. Wsd | reverse complement strand
CTCTCCGCTCGTGGAGCCGAGCTTGTTTGTCGCGTCCTTTGCGCTGGCGGTGGAGTCTGCGCGGTATGTGGGCACCGACACGATGGCCGGTGCGGTGCTGGCCTTCAGCGGTGCGCTCCTCTTTAACATGGGGATTGTGACCTCTCTGGAACGGGCCACGCATCGGTGGGGCAGCGGTGGCATGAGGCGTGCCGTGACGTCGTGCTGGTGCCTCTTCAACGCGGCCTACGCGGCACCGCTCGCCATTCTGCACCAGAGCACGCTGCTCGGCTACGTCACCATGTGCAGCCTCGCCGGTTCGATGGGTCTGCTCGCCGGGGCCTACCCGGGGCTCCTCCTGATCGGCTTCCGCTCACGCCGCGACCTCCTCAGCACGGCGGTGGGCTGCGGCTCCCTGACGTGGGTGTACGTGCTGATGACCGCCATGCAGGTGCACCCGGCCGCTCTCGCCCCGTTCGAGTCTGCCGTCGGCGTGATTGGTACCACGGGCTACTTGCTGGCACTCGACATCAACGCACTGATCTCCGGCTCCGTGGGCAGCTACGCGCTGTGTGGCGTTAACGTCGGCCTGTACTTTGCGGTCGGCGAGCTGCTGGGGTTGGAGGGCATGTCGAACGTGGCCAAGACCTTCACTGGCATCGGCTTCTTCACACTCTATTGCGGGCAGTTCCCCTCGAACAAGCACGACGTAGCCATTGTGTGGCTTTTCTTTTTGTTCGCCAGCTTGTACGGCAGTGCGATGTACCTCAATCGCAACCCACAGCTTATCGCCTCTCTTTTCGGTGGTGCCCCCTTCTTGCGTAAGGCGGATCATCCGGCGGTGCCATTGAGCGTCTGAGCTGACACACACACACACACACACACACACACACAAAATCGAAACAAAACAAAAAGGGACGAGCCGGTGCATTCCATCTCTCGCCTTTCCTCATTTTTTATTTTGCTTTTCCTTCATTTGCTTTTCTGCAAACTCTTGATTACATTTTTTTTTTGCTATATACCGCATCGCACGCCTGGATCTCCTCCTCTATCCACGTGTACGGCTCTGTGAGTGCCTTGCACGAATAATATGGGACACATGCCCATGCGAGCGGAAGTGCGCTGTGTTGCAACTCTCTCATTTTCTCCCCCGTCTTTCGTGGTCACACGTCGCGTGGCTTCACAGTGAATGAAGCAAGCGAACATTCAAAAAAGAAAAAGAAAAGAAAAAGTAGTAGCTCTTGTTGTCGCAATGATTCCTTCGCTTGCCGTACTGTCATCAAGTTCCTTGCTGTGCCACCATCTTTCTCTTTTTTCTTTCTTGTTGTTTGGTAAAACTCAATTTGGGCTCCCGATACTTTTCTGTGCGACTTTTTTTTTCTCCTCCCTCCCCTTCTCTAGCTTTTTAAAGCATCAAAAAGGCCTACCACACGCAACTGTTCACTCTCTTTGCCACTGTATTGTGCAACACGCACCAACACTATCTTCTCCTCTCTGATTATCTCCGCCAGTGCTTTCATTGAGGACAGATAGAGAGCGAGAGAACCAGACCACTTACCCCTGTTCCAACTCCGCTACTCTCTCTCTTCCCACTTTCTTCTTTGCACTTTGTGGCAGCTGTGCGCAACTCACCGCGAACAGTTTCTCACCTCTTCCGTCCCCTTTATTGCTTGTTATTTTCGTCTAGATTTCCCCCCTCCCGCTTGCATCACGTGGCTCGACTGTTACGTCGTTCCGTTCGCACTTCACCACCACCACCAGCACCACCACCGCACACATGACATCACCGAGTGTCCCGGTGAGCGAGCCTGATCTCGTCAATCCGTTCCCCGACGACGACGATCACGCACGCAGCGCGGCATTTCGCGACCCGAGTCGCGCCGAGGTGGCCGGCAGCGCGTCCCCGGCGTACGTCATGTACTTGAGCCGTCTCCTAGACCAGCGAGGCCCTTTCGACGACAAGCTTCTGCAGCGCCTGGACGCCCTGGCTCGCGAGCGCGATGAGCGCGCGACACGCCTGATGCACACACAGGCACACGCCGAGGCACTGCGCAGTCTCCAGCAGGAGGTCACCGAGAAGACGCTGCAGCTTCAGGAGGAGCGCGAGCGCAGTCTGCGACTCCAGCACGAGAACACCGTGCTGCACGCGCAAGGGGCCACACTTGAGGAGCGTGTGGCAGCCCTCGCCGGTCTCTGCCGTGCGCGTGGCCTCGATGGCCCAGCACGGGAGCCAGTGCGGCGTCCGACAAGGCAGCCACGCAGCACCACGGCAGCGGCGCATGATACCTCCGTGCCCTCTCTGACAGGCTCCCCAGTGGAGTTGCCAATGCCGAAAAGCTTCAGCCTCCGTGCCGCACGGCCCACAGCGGCCTCCGCCCAGGCGCCGGCGTCGAGCGCGAACACGTCGGGCAGTACCTCTCCGGCAAGCCCCGGCTCTGAGCATCCGGACATGGCTCTGCATCGTGCCCTGACGCTGTCCGAGGGCGGCGAGACCTCCGCCGCGCTTCGACTGGCGCTGACCGAGGAGGTTCAGATGCTGCGTGAGCAGCTCGAAACGCAGCGCTCACTTTACGAGCACGAGCGCGGCAAGCGCCTTGTCGAGTACGAGCAAGAACATCGCCAATCCGTTGAGCAGACGCGCCAGCTCCTCAACACGATCCAGCATCTGGAGGAGCTGCACGAGGTGTGCCTGCGCGACCTTGTACAGTACCGCCACCGCTCCGAAAAGGCACTGCGTGACTCTCACGGCCAGGTGGACTGGCTGAAGCAGCACATGCAAGAAGCACTCTCGCTGGCGGAGCGCCACACCCGCCGCAGCGCCGGTGCCGCCGTCGTGTCGGAGCAGCGCGCGTTGGAGCGCGTGAACCCCATCGTCACCGCACTTCGCCATGATCACGCCAAACTCAAGGCAGAGCTGCGCGAGGCGCAGCAGGCGCACACGGTGCAGGTCTCCACCCTCGATCAGGAGCTGCAGAATGCCAAGAGCGCCGTGAGCCAGGAGCGGATGCGCCGTCGCCGTGAGGAGGAGCGCCATCGTCTGGAGATGGAAGGGGTCCGCAGCGAGCTAGACTTGATGCGGCACGCTCTTCGGCAAATGGAGAAGCGCGTGTACTTCACTGGCTCCCGCCAGGATCTGGCGGCGACGGAGGAGCAGAAACTTACTGAGGACTACTACTACTAGCAAACCAGTTACACACAAACTCACCCATACAGATGCCACTTTGCGCTCTGCCTGTGTCGTTGGTTGCCATTCACCATTTTGTCGTGCGAGAAGAAAAACACCTGAAAAGGGAGAAGGACCTTGTTGTTATTATCTTGTACTGTTGTCCGCTAGATTTGGCTGTTGCTTCACACCACATTTTTTTTTCCATGCACTTCTACGTGCCGCTCTGTGCGATTACATTTTTAGACCTTTTTCTTCCTTTCTCTCTCCCCACATCTGCACCAACGACGCTTCACTCTATCTTCGGTAAACATTTGTTCGCGGATTGTCGTGTTCTGCCTTTCCCCCGTGGCGGGGATCTCACGAGTTTGCACCGTCTTTGGCGGTCTTTCTTCATACACTGTTGGCACCCATCATGATGGGCAAGAATGCCAGCTTCAAGGGCCGTCATTTTCCACCCGAAAGGAAAAGTAGTTGTTACATCTTCTCTGCCTTCCAGTTTGCTCAACTCCCTTTCCTGACATCTACGCTTGACTTCACCTCTTTTCTCCGTCTTACATTTTTTTTCCTTGTATACTGTGCGTGCTCTTCTTGAAAAGGGACTCAGAATTGCTTTTTTCAGAGCAGAAAGAGAACCTCGTCTCGTGCCACACGCGTCGCTTTTTTTTCCCCCTTTTTTCTTCACCCCCTCCTTTTTCCGTCAAATCTTGTACGGGCGGTACGGACGGGTAATAAAAAGAAAGAAAAAAAGAACAAATTCAGCGTAACTCAACGACTTGAAGGAGTCAGTAAGGAAAAGAAAGCCAAACACACACACACACACACACACACACACAGACAGACACAACACACCCCAGTACAGGCGAGTACAAAGGGAATAAAACCCTCTTAAAAGGAAGAAGGGAAAATAACCACATCACAGTCCGAAGAGAGACCATTGAGAGAAGAGAGCACAGACAAAATAGTCAACACTCTCCTCAGCAGCAACCAGGAAAAACACAACAACAGAAGCTCATTAGCCGTCGCCATGCCTCCAAAGCGGTCCCCCAATCGTCTGTTGGTGCTCTGTGCATCCATCAACGATGTCACTGCGTGGCCTTTTTGGAAGTTCTTGCAGATGAAGAAGATCAAGGGCGTGACGGACATGGCGATGCTGGCGTTCAACAGCAGTGGCGGCAGCTTCGAGGCCCGCATTGACGGGGACCACTACACTCTCAAGAACTACGCCAAGGTCAAGGGCTACCAGCCGGAGATGCTGGAGAGCTTCCTGCACCGCTGGCACGACCCCGGCCGCAGCTACTTTGTGTACGGCGGCCACGGCATGGGCGACTACATTGAGCTCGAGCAGCGCAAAATGGCGATCCAAACGCACGAGCTCGCGCAGATCTTCGGCAGTCGTCAGTTCGAGGCAATTGTGTTCGACGCGTGCTTCATGGCCAACATGGACTGTGCCTACCACCTGCGGCACAACACGCGCTACATTGGAGCCTGCGAGGGGTACATGTGGGAGCCGGACACGTGCCTCGATTACCACGTCTTCAACACGCACAACGCCAGCGCGCTGAGCCGCTTCAAGGACCCGAAGCACATCCTCGAGTCCATCCAGAAGGACTACTGCGGCAAGGCAGCGCGCGGTGACTTCTCGATTATTGACACCACGCACGTGGCCAAGCTGCGCGCCTATGTGCAGTCAGTGGTGATGCCGCGTGTGTACAGCCGCGCAACCTTCTACAACGCACCACAACAGGAGCGGCTGGCAGCGCTCGCCGAGGCCGCCGCGCAGGAGGTCACGCGGGCGTTTGGCCACCCTGGGCACGAGCTCTCCGTGGACGGTCCACTGCTCCAGGCGCACGGCACGCCGTCGAACTGCTCTTCCGCGGAGTCGATCGCCATGTCCAACACGGGACGCGTGACAAAGCGCCAGAAGCTGCAGAACGCGATCCAGTTCGAGCACGCCCTCTACCCGTCCGAGTCAGAGGACAAGCACCTGATCGACCTCCGCAGCTATCTGACGGACATGGTCCGCGAGGAGAGCGCCATGCGCCGGCCTCTCTTCCGTCGTCGCCGGTTTGTGGAGCCGCCCACCATCTCGCGCACCACCAAGGTGGACGAGCACGGACGCTTTCCTTCCGCAGAGGCCGCCCTCGCCATGGCGACCGCATCCACCGCGACGTCAGCGTCCATGCCATCGCTGGTTACGGCTGCGCTGACGGACGAGGCCGTCGCCGCGCTCGATCCCTCGCGCATGACGGCGCAGGATGCGGTGGGGTTGTTTGACCGCGTTGTTGTCAGCCACCGTGGGCCTCAGGCGCCTTCGCTCTACGCCGCTGAGTTAGGCGGTCTGTCGCTCAGCGTGCACGACTACAGCGAGATGTCGCGGCCAGTGGAGCCGTGGGTTGTGCAGGACCGCAGCCTGTTGCGTGAGAAGAGCCGCCGCTTTCTGAAGCGTGGCTTCCTCGCGGAAGTGGTCATGGCGGAGACGATGCCTAGCCCTGTTGCCTGCACGGCATCGACCACGATTTCCGACGTCGAGTCGGAGGAGAGCCAGCGCGCGACACCGTCCTCCTCGACTGCGCTGCCGACCAGCGCCACTGTCTTATTTGACTACCCTGCCCAGAGCACAGCGACCGACGAGACCTCGCCGCTGGACACGGCCGCACACAAGGAGTGGACATCGTACCTCTCTCAGATTCGCGAGATCGAGGTGCGCCAGCAACAGAAACAGCGTGGGTTACCGTCTACGGCATCCACGCCAGCCAACAAGAGCGCCAGCAGTGCGACATCCCTTCCGTCTGTGGTACCATCGTCATCATCGACGTCTGCGCACGGTGCCGAGGCAGTTGGTTACAAGCGTCGGCGGCAGTCAAGCGATCGCGCGTTCGTGCTGTCCTGAGCACTACACACCGACTCTATTGCTCTGTTTATTAGAAGACTGATTGTCAGTCGCCCCTTTTTTTTCTTTGTGTGTGCTTTTACTCCACTCACCCACTCGACGGGTGTATTCCTGTGTCATTGTGCGATGACTGTACAATTGGGCCTCTTTATCTCTCCTATCTTTTTTTTTGTATCTCTACAGACTTTTCTTTTCTTTTGCTATTTCACTTGTATAGTTTTTCCTTCTCTCTACCGCTGACTGTCTTCTCGTACGTGCGTTTCTGCTCACTTTCTGTGCACACTGTTTCCCATCTGACGGAAAATAAACGCAGGGAAAGTGAGCAAACACAAACAAACACACACATCATCAGACAGCCAGCAGCCTTAGAGGCAGGAAAACAGAATACTACTCCGACACTTGTAAAATCGAAACACACACACACACACACACACACACACAGCACCGTATACAGCTGTTAGCACAAGAGTGCACGTGGGAGCATCTTCTCAGATGTCGCCCACTGAAGTTCTTCCGCACTCCACGTGATGGCTCTCTCGTCAGCTTCTATGCAACGCTTCTGATCAACGGCTGTTGAAGCAGCGACGCCTGCGTGTGCAGTGCTTTTTTTTTCCTCCTTCTCATCCTTGTTTGACGCGCTTTCGTACACTTTCTTCTTTCGTCTCCTCTCTCTCTCTCTCCCTCTGTTTGAATGCTGGCTACCACAGGTCTATCATTGACTGATCGTATCGTGGATTATTTCTGACTTTGACGCGTCGCTGTCTGCCTTTTTGCGAACTTTTTCGAGTCGCAACCCACACAAACACCCACACACACCCACACACACACAAGGCGAACCGTGCAGATGCTGCCTGGGATGCACATTTTGGAAAGCTATTCTTTCCGTGGCTACCGTCGTGGTCGCACGCCGCGCGATGGTTGCGTTGGACTTCTCAAGAGCCTCAAGGGCGACGAGATTGTCCTCGCGCTCGTCGATCCCACCGCCAGCGCACACGCCCCACCTCCACCCACCGAGGCCACGCCGAACCCCACCGCGAGCGCGGCGGCGGCGGCGGCGGCGAGGACGGACTTGGACATTGAGTTTGTCCTCTCGTCCTCCTCGAGCGCGTGGGGCTCTTCGTTTTCGTCGGTGGACGGAGACGCGCTCACGTCCGCCTCGCCCGACACGGACAGGGTCGTATCGGCCACGGAGAGCGCGCAGTCGCCGCCTCCGCGTCCCTCGCATGGCGCGACTTTCAAACTCTCCGCAACCGCCTCGGCCACGGCCTCGCCCTCGGCGGAGCTCATGACGCAGCTGCGACGCGCCTATGGGCCCGAGGTGACGTCGCTGTGGTGGGTGTTGCTCGGGTACAGCCCGTCGGGCGACAGCCTTTACTTCTGTCCGCATCACGCGCGCCTGGCTGCCGAGCAGAGCGCCGTCGCCGCCGTTGCCCCGCTGCTGTGGCGGGTCGCGGCGTCCTATGCGCTCTTTTCCACAGCCGCAGGGCGGTCAGACGGGGCGCTGGTCGACATCACGGCGGAGATTCTCCGCGGAGACGCGGCGACCTTGGCCCCGTGCGGGCTCGCCTCGCACCATTTTATGCGCGTGCCGGTCGGCTGCTGCGCGCTGCCGTCCTCGACGGGTGCCTCTGCCGATGTGGCGCTCGTCTGGAGCCCCCCGCTGGACACGAGCGTGTTGTCCGCGCAGTTCGCCGTCTCTGGCCGCCCGCGTGAGAGCGCGCCGGCGTCGAACACGTCCGACAGCGGCAGCAGCGCGGGTCAGCTGCGCCACAGCCACGCCTACGTCCTCGCGAAGACGGACCGCACGCCTGTGCACTTTGTTGGCGTCGCGCTCGGCATTCCGTGGGTCATTGACGCCGAGGGCGGCTACCCCGCGTCCTCGCCACCGCCGACGTCCTTTGCCGTGTCGAATCTGTCTCTGTCCTTGTCGCCATCCGATGTGCCAACCTTTCTCGATCTCGCCGACCCGCTGCCTGGCTGCTATCAGGCGGACTCGCTCGTGCGCGAGTTTGGTCTCCGCGGCAGCCAACCGCCGACGCCTCCGCCGGCCGCACCGGCCCGGACGCACGCCTCAGTGACTGACAAGACCGATATTGTTGATGTGGCTGCCGATGTGGCACCGACGGTGGCCTCGCAGAGCTACACCGACGCACCGACAGACACTGCCCGCCCACCTGTGCGAGCCCCGTCCTCCGACCTGGCGCCGCCTTCTTCATCGCGTGTGGCGTTGCCCGCCACCAGCGCCCGCCCGGTGAGCAGCCTCCCTTACTTTGTCAAGGGCCGCAAGATCGCCGTGCCCGGTCCGTTTGGCGTGCTGCTCGAGTGCGACGTCAGCCCTGCCGTGTTGGAGAAGCGCTTCGGTGTGGCCCACGCCGATCGCCTGCGTCTGCGCGATCCGATCGCTCTGCAGCAGACGGCGCTGACGGCGGCGGAGTGGGAGGAGCTTGAAGTGGCGAGCCACTCCACGCACGAGGGCCCACTGAGCACCCATCCGCCGCTCTACGTGACCGTGATGGGCGTGGCCATGTCGGCGCCGGTGGTGCTGTTCGACGACGCGCGCAAGGCCGTGATGCTGCGCACAGTGCGCGGTGTGGACGGCATGCGCGCGCGGTTCGTGAAGGTCGCGGGGAGCACGTTGGCGCCGCCTGCGCTGCCCATTGAGCCTGAGATGCCCACCAGCCTCGAGGTGCCGAGGCCACCGCGCACACCGCCGGCGGCCTACGATGACTTTCGCTCCTCCACGTCCTCGTCGGATGCGGACGAACCTGCTGAGGGGCCTGTTGAGGAGCCTGTCGAGGAGTCCAAGCCTGTTGTGTCGCCGTCCGCCACGCCCTCTCAGCTGCCGGGCGAGGACGAGGACGAGGACGAGGACGCAGACGCAGAGGCGGTCGCTCCGTCCAGGCGTGACCCCTCGCTGGCACCGACCGAGCTGCACGGTGCCGCGCCGCCCGCCGCCCCGGCAGAGGAGGCGCCATCGACAGCCGAGGAGGATGTCTGGCCAGAGGCGACGCGTGCGCGCGAGACCGATGGCGCACCTGAGGTTGCTGCAGAGGCCGTCGCCCCTCCCGTCGACGTTGTGGTTCATGTCGATCGCGCGCCCCCTCCGCACCGCCGCGATTCCTCCGCGTCTCCGGGCATCACCCTGCCGGCCGGGGCTACGCGCCCCGACAAGAGCCCGACAGCGACGCCCGACTCGGCACCAAACTCGCCGGCTCCTCCTGCGCCGCTTGTGGAGGGCAGCTGCGCCACGCTGGGCACGGCGGCGTCCGTCAGCGGCTCTGGGCCGCACAGCCTGACGAACTTCCTGAAGGCCTACGCACTGTACCAACTCGAGCGCGACGAGCGACTCGCTGGGCATGAACTCGGCCGTCACCTGACGATCCACGCATTGCAGCAGTACTATCAGGCGCAGCCGCTGAAGCGCGTCCTCTCCGCGATGGAGGCGCAGCGGCGCTGCCTGTGGCTGTGGGGGCGTGAGGGATTCTTTGCCTCCCCGCAGCAGGCGGAGATGGCCTGGGCAGAGCTCTGCGTGGATGAGGTTGCCGAGTACCTTCTGGCGAAGGAAACCATTCTCATGTCGATGATCGCCAAGTAAAGCGCACAAGGGAAGTCGCAACAACGCTGATGAGAGAGACCAAGGAAGAGGAAGAGGAAACGAACGAAGATGCTACCCATGGTGCACCATGAACGCAAACACGTACGAATACGGTGCCCCTTGCTTTTCTTTTTTCTTTTCTCGTTCTCAATGACTGACGGAGAACTGTTGACATTCATATTGCATCACTGGGACGCGAGTAACAACAACGACATAGACACCAGAGCTAAGCGCACACTGAACCATCTGTCGTTGTGCGCAACGCAGGAGTGGGGAGTTATACTCTTATTGAGTATGCGCACGTGTGCATGTGTGATCGTGTTGCTGGAATACTCCAATGACTGCTTCGCTACCTCCTGTGCGACGGCGTGAGGCAATATGCCCCCCCTTTTTTTTGAGACTTTCTGTTCTCGAAATCTCTTCACCTTGACGCACACACACTTTCCTCTTTCCCTGCTCTTGCTCTTCTTTTCTTGTAGAGAGTGTGTTGGTCCTGTTTTTTTTTCTGTGTGATCTCTTTTTTGTAAACTTTCTCGCTCGCTTTCTCTGCTCATCTGTTGAAGCCATGAGCGACCTTGACTCCACCAGCGGCGCGCAGGCCGGGAAGGAGTTGCCCCCGCATCCGCCCGCCAACGTCATGGACCTGTACATGACCGAGTACGACTACGACTTCAATCGCGACCCTGGCGCCGACGGCACAGTCACCGACAACATTGAGGCCGTGGATGCGTGGATCAGCGGCGATGTCCGCAACCGACCTCCGTTCGCCCACAACGCGGGCGAGTTCAGCGGACAGACGACGTACCGCACCTATCACGACGCCAAGACACGGCCAGTGAACGTCGCCAACCTGGCGGACGGGGCCCGGCGTGGACTAATTGGCGATGGCACCTCCTTCATGCGCGACTACTACAGGCCCGACCTGACCGCCAACGCGGACGGTGCGGCCGCCCCCATCTCCACCTACCGTGCCGAGCACAACAACCAAGGGCGTGTGCCGCAGGGCGAGAACACACTCTACGCCGGTGCCAAGGCCGCCGTCTACGACCCCGAGCTGCTCACCCGCGGTGTGCCTGACGAGGTCATTGGCGGCGACATTCCGCCAAACATCACCGATCGCGCCTCACTGCTCCCGCGGCATCCGCAGTTGGCGAGCTCCGCGGCCGGGCCGGCGGCAGGCACGCGCAAGGATGCCAAGCCGCTCAACGCGTCTACCTTCCCTGAGGACCGTGCTCCTGGCGAGTACACGTGCACGTCGTGGGAGATTGGCGATACGAGCACGGCCTACCCGAGCCAGCTCCCCCAGGGCGTGCAGGGCAGCGCCAACGCGCATTTGCTGGACCCGACCGAAACGGACAAGGCCGCCCTTCTGCGGAAACTCGCGGGTGTGCAGACGACGCGCAAGAAGGCCGGCACGCCCTACCGCGTGGACGATGAGACGAACCCCATTCTGTTGACGAAGCGCGACCAGGACCGGTGCACTGTCTCGAAGCGCGCTGACGACGAGGGCTTTGTGAAGATGACCATGTACCAGTCGGAGCACGTCAACCAGTACCACCTGCCGGAGCTGCCAGGCAATCACCCGGCGCAGTACGTGGGCAACACCCGCACGGACCCCAGTGCGACAGCGGGCGAGCGCATGGATGGCACGCTTACTCGCGAGGCGCGCCGTGATGGTGATTTGCGCAACACGCACGGCTATCTCAAGGCACAGGTCCCCGCCACGCTTCAGGGCACCGTCGACCAGGGCATGCTCGACACGATGCGATCGGATGAGAGGGGCACGGCTGTCGACCGCGCAGACCCGCATCGCCGAAAGCTGAAGTAAACAAAACAGAGAAAAAATAAGCGCTCGCGACCTTGACAAGAGAAGGATTGGCCACCACACCGGCTTGTGGAGCGTGCGAGGTGTGTGTCACTGGTCCTGCGTGCGTATTTCTTTTTTTTTTCTCTATCTCTACCTCTGATGTAATATACTTTTTGGTGTGCTCTCTTTTTTTTTTTGTGTCCCCCTTTCATTTTTGCTGGGAGACACGAATGTACTATGCTGTTTTTGTTTTTGTTTGTTTCGCTCTCCGTTTTTGTCTCTCCGCGAAAAACATTCACATCCCCAACAAGGAGAATACGCACGCGTGCAACGCGTGTGTCCCTTCATACCTCAGTGTACTCTTGTCCACAAGACAGCAGTCTTTCAGCCGCAATGCGTGCAAGAATGCTATTCGTTGCTGCCCAAATCATTGAGAAACAAGGAGCACTCAGGACGTGCACGCATGTGCATGGTTCCCAATCCACTTCACGGCGTACCTCTGTCACACCACCAAACCCAGAGCTCTCTCATTCACTCGCACTCTCCACTTCACTCCTCTTTTTTCTTTTTCATTTTTCTTGCACCACAAAGAAGATCCAAGGTATCGTCTAGTTAAGTTTACGTTCCTAGCCAACTTGAGCCCAACAAGGTCCACTCTCGCTGCCAGTCTAAACACCAACAACAACAACCAAACACACAAGAAGAATCAAAGAAGGAAGCAGCAACATGTCCAACGACAACGAGAAGCTTCAGTCTGCGCAACAGCTCATCCAGCTCGCGCGCTCTGAGGAGACCGCCGATGGCAACCCGCTGACCGCCGCCCGCCACTACATCACGGCGATGGAGATTGTTGGCACGATTGCCGGTGAGCACGCGAGCCGCATGAACAATGTCGAGCAGCGTCGCCTCTTTCTGTTTCAGATCCGCACGCGCCTGGAGGTGTACTATGAACGCGCCTCCTTGCTGCTCCAGGTCGCCGCGGAGACAGGTCTGCTCGACAAGCCCGCAGCGTCCGGCGGTCTTCAAGCGGCCCTGCCGAACGCGGGTCTCCCCCCTCCGCTGTACAACGGCAACGGCGAGGCCGGCAAGGGTACGGGCGGCTCCGCTGTGTTGGGCATTCCGATGAACAACAACAACTCCCAGGGAGGCGGCGGTGGTGCCGACCAGAACGGCGGCTACTACCTGCAACCCGATGATGCGTCTACCGTGTCTCGGCCACCAGGCCCGCCGGTGGATTTGGACGCCCTCATGCGTGACCTTCGTGCCGCCAAGTAGCGAGAGTCTGTGACACCGATACACACACACACACACAGACACACACACACACAGACACACACACACATCCGACCCAACCCATGCGTGAAGGAAGAAAAGAAAACTGATTGGTACTTGCGCATGGTTGCGGATGTGTCCTTCTCTCTCTTTTATTTACACACCCCACCTTCCTCCCCACGGTGATGCTTGCTTTTTTGTTCTTTTTTTTTTTGAGGATCCCAACCGCGCGTTGGTCCTCCGTTTTTTTTTTCCTCCTCCCTACTTGCTTTTTCCATCAGTTTCTTTTTCTCCTCTTTTCGCTCTCTCCATGCCACGTTACACTGATCGTCTTTTTGCACTTGAGCTCTCTCCACGCGACTTTCTCTGCCGGTGCGACGCTATCCATGTAGAAGCGTCGTAGTGGTCTCTCTGCAGCATACACGCACGCACAGCCGCTCACACGGAATCTTGTGTGACCGCCATCGCAAACGAACCTAGCAAAGGAGAAGGACCCTCTGAATGAACTGTTTTTCTTCTCCTACCCAGACCCCCCCTTGAGGGCCCTTGTGTGACCTGAACGATAAAAAGCGTTGAACATGCGCAACACGAGAATCCCCCCAAACACAGAACATACACTGACCATTTCTGGCAGCACGTGTGCGATTGCACAAGAGGAGAGATGAAAGGAGCGATGAGAGAATCATTATCCCCGTCTCTGACACACTCACTCTCTCTGGCTCACACACACGCACATACACACACATACACACACATGCATGGGAGATGATCAAACTGCACCTCTCCCTTTTTTTTTGGCATATTACAGCATGACTGGAGAGCTCACTCAAGGCTCTCCTGTTTGCCTCGCACGTTCTTGCCTTTTCTGCTTGTCCTTTGACGCTCGATATGCATCAGCGATTTCTTTTCTGATCACCTCGCGCAATTCCTTCTTCTTCTCCCTCTTTTCTGCGACTCGCCAACCTCCCTTGTATTTGTTGTTGATCTCGTACACTACACACCCACACAAACAACAGTTTTCTTTTTTCTCTCAGCCTTACCGCATCTTCTTCCAACCATGTCCATTGGTACGTACAACGAGGAGGGCGTGAACGTGGATCTCTACATCCCGCGCAAGTGCCACGCCACGAACTCGCTCATCGTGTCGAACGACCACAGCTCCGTTCAGATCACGATCGCGAACGTGGACGCCAACGGCGCCATGGACGGCACGAGCCAGACGCTGTGCATCATCGGCTACCTGCGCGCTCAGGGCGAGTCTGACCACGCGATCAACCATCTGTGCGTTGAGCGCGGCATCATCCGCATCAAGAGCGCCAAGCCGAAGAAGCAGAAGAAGGCCGCCAAGGGTGCCAAGCCCGCCGCCAAGGGTCAGAAGCCCGCGGCCAAGGGCCAGAAGCCCGCCGCCAAGGGCCAGAAGCCCGCCGCTAAGGGTGCCAAGCCTGCGGCCAAGGGTGCCAAGCCCGCTGCGGCCAAGGGTCAGAAGCCCGCCGCTGCCAAGCCTGCCGCCAAGGGTGCCAAGCCTGCCGCCAAGAAGCACTAGGGAGTGATTCCTGAAGGTTTGAAAGCATAGAAGAAAGTACAAGCTTTTCTTTTTTTATTTACACTCATACACTAAACAAACAAACAAAAAGTATACCACACTATCGTCCCCCCTTCCCTCTCTCTCTCTCACCGGAAGAGGAACAGTCCCCACACAGATGGCATCCAAAAGGAGACGTCACTGCTCTAAGTGACGTCTCTTCTCTCCCCCATGCCAAACTAGTTTCGTTCCTGTCAGCGAGGCAATCCTTTCCGAGCCCTGTCGTGAAGAAACGTGAACGGCAATAAGTAGACAAACAGCGGAACTGACGATTAGACATCGCAGTGCGACGCGCTAATTTGTGTTTTTTTTTGGGGCGCGGTTCATCTTATCAGTTAAGCGATCGAGCAAACAACACCGTCATCCCCCCCTTTTCTTTCTCCGCTCCCCTCCTTCTCACTGAAACCATGCAATCACACGACGACGACGATGACTTTGCGACAGGTGTGACTACCGCTTCGTTTTCAACCCGGCAACCCCTGTCAAGCTCAACACCTTCCAACCATGTCCATTGGTACGTACAACGAGGAGGGCGTGAACGTGGATCTCTACATCCCGCGCAAGTGCCACGCCACGAACTCGCTCATCGTGTCGAACGACCACAGCTCCGTTCAGATCACGATCGCGAACGTGGACGCCAACGGCGCCATGGACGGCACGAGCCAGACGCTGTGCATCATCGGCTACCTGCGCGCTCAGGGCGAGTCTGACCACGCGATCAACCATCTGTGCGTTGAGCGCGGCATCATCCGCATCAAGAGCGCCAAGCCGAAGAAGCAGAAGAAGGCCGCCAAGGGTGCCAAGCCCGCCGCCAAGGGTCAGAAGCCCGCGGCCAAGGGCCAGAAGCCCGCCGCTAAGGGCCAGAAGCCCGCCGCCAAGGGTGCCAAGCCTGCGGCCAAGGGTGCCAAGCCCGCTGCGGCCAAGGGTCAGAAGCCCGCCGCTGCCAAGGGTGCCAAGCCTGCCGCCAAGAAGCACTAAGATCACCACCACATGATCTTGGTCCTTGTTTCTCGCGCAGGTACCGGCTTGAGGCCCGTCCTCCTTGTTCTACAAGGTGCGACTCCTCCTTGCAGCACCTCGCGTCTCTTCTTTTCCATGTTCACTTAGGTGCGCTCTCGTCTGTTCTTCATCTTCTTTTTCTCTCTCTTCAACTCTTCCGACCAACGTTCTCTCTACCTCTGTCTCTTCTGGCCTCCGGGTTTCAGAAGATGTTCGAAAAAGAGGGCTCAACGGCAAGTATCAAGGTAGGAAAGCATAGAAGGTAGAACCGACGTGACGCACTTTTCTTTGAACCGGAAAGATGACAAGATAGTTCTGGCCATTTTAATGACCCACTGCCGTGCTTGTGGCGCTCTTCAAGCTTTTCACAACTCGTTTCCCTCACTGGTCTTTCGTAAAAAAAAGGTACCTGTGGTTGGGCGGCGACGAGAACGCACTTTGCTCAGACTTTGGAAAACAAAACAAAAACAAAACTACTGAGCAGATGTTCGTTTGTGTTGTGATCAAGTTTGGCTTGCAAAACAACGCGGTGTGGCTCGCGGCTGGATAGAGGATCCACACCACAATAAACTTAATTTTCCTTTCCAACACTTTACCTAAAAAAAAAAAGCAGCATCAACAACCAAACAACAGGCAATAAGGGAATGCCTACTGAGCACGTGGAGCGTGCTCATCATTTCATTTTATGGCCACGCATATCAGTCCAGCGCAGAGTGCACATCACCTTATGAACGACGGCGCTACACGGCTGCCTGACTGCAAGAAGAGAGGGATACCGTAGAAAACAGAAGGAAACCACTCCCACACACACAGAGAGAAGAAAGTATGTGTCTGCTTTCTTTTCTTTTGACTTGAAACATACGCGCTTCATTTCACATCCTTGCACCCCCTCACACTATGTTTTCCCATCTGTATGACTTCTGTTGTCACACACATCACACCTCACACGTCAACACACTCTACAACAAGGAAGAAGGAAACAAACAAACAAAAATAAGACATGTCGGGTAACGCGTGGGGTTCGTGGCGGTCTCCGTCAAAGCCGTCTCAGGTCACACTTGACTTGTTCGAGCAGTGGAAGAAAGATCAGAACAAGGAGATTGGCAACCGCGGACAGAGTGCCGACCCTGTGGAGGAGGAGGAGCACAACCGGTTCATGCTGCGCCAGAACTTGAATGCGTACGTGTGCCACAAGGAGCTGGACACCTACACGGCGTGCCTGGAGGAGAAGAAACTGATTCGCCACGATGCCAGCGGTGGGTTTGAACTGAACATGAAGAACAAGGCCAACGAGAAGCTGTGCAAGAATCCCCACAAGCAATACATGGCCTGCATGAGCGGCCAGCAGAACCAAGAGGCTGTGCTGCAGCAGGCGGCGATGCAACCGCACTGCACAGAGCACCGCTTCACCTTATTTCGTTGCATGGAGGAAAACAAGGAGGTGGAGTCGCAGACGCAGGATCCACAGTGCACGACACAGTACCGCTCGCTGCTGCGCTGTGGCTTGAACCATTTGTGGAACGAATACTGGCGTGCCATCACGCAATTTGGTGACTCGGACGAGTACCACCTCTATGAGCTCTCTCGCGATGAGAACAAGAAGCAGGAGTACCTTCGTATCTCAACCACCACAGTGGACCAACAACGCGACTTTTTACGCAAGCGCGCGGAGCTCGACATGGGGTACTACACAAACCCACCGGAGGACGACAAGAAGTGAGCGTCATCACAGCTACACAGAAAAAAAAAAAAAAAGACAACAGACAACAGACAAACAAACAAACAAACAAGATGGCCATTCCAACAGGCAAATGCACACGTGCGACGCGACTTAACGTTTATGTCCGTGCACGTACACGAGCGGCCGCCTCCAGCCCTCGCATCGGACAGTTATCAGTTCGCGTGACGTCTTCCTTCTCGGCATCTTCTTGAGAGAAAGAGACAAGGAATCGCGACAGTCCACAACCCATCTTCGTGTTTCTTCTGCTGATTTCTCATCTTTCCCCCCCTCCTCGACATGAACAATCTTTTTTTTTTTTGCTTGGTTTCATGATATGCTAAACACGCAAAACAAACAAAAAAGGGAGGAGCACATCAGCGATTTGTATTTGTTCTCCTCACATTCGGTGGGCTTTCTCACACATCAGGCGCTCACAGAAACAGACTACATCCGCATAGAGAGATATAGGCCGCGTGAAACAGGTCATTTGAACTGTTACGCCCCTCTTTTTCTTTTTTTCTTGATTCAACATCCCTTTACAAGACATACATTTTTATTCCGTAGAACCCCCACATATCTATCTCAACAACAACATCCCAATCCGTTCATCCTTCGTGTTGGTCTGTGCGGATGGAGATAATCCTCACCACCACCTTCAACGCGGCCGCCTTGTCCGCGTCCGGCGGTCTCAAATCCGCTGTCCGTCCCACCGATCCTGCACACGCACCACGCCACGTCGACGCGGCCGATGCGATCCGACCGTGCCTGGTACACGGCGAGCCTGTGGAGGGCTACAAGCGAGGGACGATCATCGCCCGCTACCTGTGGTCGAGCTCTGAGCGGGCACCAGAAGGGTGGTGGAAGCCGAGCGAAGGACCATGTGAGCCGAGGACTCTCGACACCAGCGCAGACACGATGCCCGCCGCCGCGTCTCCGCCAGGGATGGAGCTTCTTCTCGGCCGCGATGCCGGTGCGTGCGATGTGGTCGTGCCTCTCCGCCTTCAACACGGCCCACTTTTTTCTCGCCGGCACTGCGCGCTGCGTGTGTCTCTGGCCTCCGCCTCCACGGCGTCAGAAGCCGCACCGCCCTTTGGCACGTGTGTCATGCGCGTTGTGGATCTGGACAGTCGCAACGGGACGTTTGTCAATGGTGTGCGTGTCGGCTCCACGACAACGAACACGGCGACGGCAACGAAGGACACGATGACTGATGCACCAGCCGTGTCCTTCCATCCGACGATCGACACCGACATCGCGACCGGCATTGCGCCTGTGCTGACGCTGGCCTTTGGCACCGGCGCGGCGGTCTCGATTGGAGGTGAGCTACCCGACGATGCCCTGCGCGTGCGCTTTCACGTCTATGTGCGCGTGCTTTGGCGAACGGCAGCGTGGGAACTGGGGCGTCTGCTGACAAAGCCCCATCCGCGTCTGGGCGTGGCACTGACAGCCACGACGAACCCAAGCCCGATGGACACCGAGGAATACACAAACGAAGATGGCCAAGATGGCACCGCGCACATGCGCGACGACCTTGCGTCTGCGTGGACGGGCTTCGTCATGCACGATCGACGTGGTCGCGTGCACAGGCTTCAACCACCGATGCCTGATGGCGCTGGCGTGGCCGACGGGGCCGACGGCGACGATGACGAGGCCACGCAAGATGACTGGCTCGATGAGATTCGCCATTCATTTGATGGCGATGACCGCGAGGCACGGCCAACCGCCGCCCATGCACGCACCACGCACGCAACAGCCGTCCATGATGGCGAGATGTCGTCCGAGGCGGCTCTGCGCGCGGATGTCGGGCTTCAGTGGTGGGTTAATCAGCTCGGCGGTGAGCCATCATCACGCGAGCACGAGGCACCGGCTGACGCCCTCGCATCCGTGGATTTGTCCGTCGAGGACGGGCCACCGTCTCTTTCTTCTTCTTCTTCTTCTCTTTTGATGATGACTGAGCGTGATAGCGTGGCGCCGCCGCGTGCTTCTCCTGAGCGCACTCCCCTCACGCCAGCCGCCACGAGACCCGTCGTGCCGGAGACGACGGCCCACGCGGCGCAGACTGCGCGCCGGTCATTGCACACGTTGACGCGCGCTATTGTCGCCCAGCACGCTGCCATTGGCGCCGATGGACTGGTGCGTCCGACGACGTTGGCACGCCCTCCCTCGCCGTCTCTGTCGCCTGTGCGCGACATGGCACCATCGATGGAGGTGCGTTTCTCGCACATGCTCACGGACTCGCGAGGTGAGCCGATCGACATCAGCGCGGCGCCCGATGACGTGGCCCCACAGCCCCATACAGACACGGACGACGACGCGCTTGACGCCCCCGTGCTGGTGCGCAGTCGACGTGCGAGTGATCGACGCCCCATCCCCGTCGTGAGCTCCACGCACGACGGGACGGATGTGATCCGTTCATCTCCACCAGCCTCACAGACCTCGCCATCGCGGCCGCCCGCGGAGCCACTCTCGTCGCAGCCACCGCGTCGACGGAGTGTGTCGCTGCCTCAGTGGGCGACACCAACGCACTCGGAGGCCCACAAGAGAACACCCGACAAGAGCAGCCCGCGCTTCATCCTCGCCCCTGCGTCGATGGATGAGGCCGAGTATGAAGAGGTGATTGAGGTCGCCGTCACGCCACCACCAGAGGCTGTCACGGTTGTTGTCGACGAGGAGGCAGAGCACGTCGCCACACGACAGAGCGACGAGAGCTCTCACGACAAGGCGTCGACGGCATCGATGGCGACGACGAAGAAGAAGCTGTCCAAGAAACAGCAGAAGGTGGTCGATGCCTCGGAGACGATTGCGCGCTTCATGCAAGAGCTCCAAGGCCCGTCGAGTCCGGCTGTGGCTGCGGACACCGCCCCCTCAGAGGAGCGTCTCTCCCCTCTCTTCTTTCACTCAACCAAGACGACCACGCACACCACCGGCCCCCACCTCCACAGCTGGGACCAGCCCGAGGCACGGCACGCGCTGGACGTGCTCACGCAACTGGAGCAGGACGTGTTCGATGACGCAGGGGCACACGTGCATGTCTGCCGTCGCCCTCTTCGCCAGCACCGACGCCACGCCGAGCAGGTCGGCGCCGCACCGACTTCCGCGGCGCCTGTCGATGTTGCCAAGACACTGGCCGCGGCGCTGCGCGCTGGCCTGGCACTGGGCGAGGCACCGAAGAAGACCCATTCCAGTGAAAGTGACGAGGATGTGGCACTGGACGACTTGCTGGCGCTGTCGGCCTCCCCCTCCAAGAGCCGGCAAACCACTTTGGGCACTGCACTCGCTGAGGAAGGAGTGGACCAGGCACACGCTGTCGAGAAGAGTGGGGACATTGAGGACAATGTGGAAGATTCACGGCCGACGGTGCAGCTCCAAAAGCAGGCAGACCTCACCGCCGCGATCATCGATGGACGACCGAGCGATGCGGAGGGCCGTCCCACGTCCTCGACAACGCACCTCTCCCCGCGCGTCTCGTTCGATGGGGCCCATCACCGTGCCACCATCGCCCCACTCGCCTCACTCAAGGAGGCAGAGAAGATTGCCGAGACGTGGTGCGTGTTCATCACCACGCCCACGCCTCTAGGCTCGACGCATCGGCAGAGTCGTGCGCTGCCCTCTGCACGGTCGTCGTCGGGTGCTGTGCTTGGCCACGACGTGGAGGAGGAGGAAGAAGAGGTCTGTCCTGTGTTGGAGGCACCACTGTGTCAGCGACGCACCCTGCAGGAAATGCTCACGCAGCAGGGCCTCGACGACATGGATGGGGGCGGCGAGGAGGAGGACGACGACAACAATGACCACACTGCTGTCAGACGTGGAGGAGACGTGTCCGAGGCGGCGAGTCGTGCCCCTCACGGCGCTGCGGAGAGCTTCTCACAGTACACGACAGAGCGGGCCTGGATCTTGACGTGCGCAGGCGCTCTCGATGACAGTGTGAGTGCAAATGCGAGTGCGAAAGACACCGACGAGGATGGTGATGATCGGGAGAGAGGTGACAGACACGCGAGGCGGGCCAGCGCGCGAACGAGCGCGCTCTTTCAGGGCTCACCTCGCTACAGTGGCACATTGCCCCCAGTGCCGACGAGTACGCGGCCGGTCAAGGGGCGGAAGAGCAAGTCTGCCCGCCACTCCACGACACAAACCACAGCCGCGGCACTGCCGCCGCTCTCGCAACTCCTGTCACTCGACGTACAAGCGTACCTTTTCGCGAAGGACACCCACGATGCGAGCCTCCCAGTCAAGACTCCGACCGTCCGACAAGCAAAAAGCGCCGCCAAACGCGTGCAGACAGCCAACGAGGACGCGCCTCTCTTCTCGCGCGAGGCGAGCGATCTCTGCGCGCGTCCTGTGCCGCTATTGCGCCTGCCCAGACAGGCGTCCTCCGATACGCAGAAGAGGGAGGCGGTGGGCGACAACAACATGGGCATCGCACAGCGGATGGTCACACGCACACCGCAGGCACTCGTGGGCCCCTTTACAGGCACCGCGCTGTCCGGCGAGGAGCCCATTGCACTCCCGGGCCTGCCCCCGGCGGTCGCGCGCGCGCTCTATCCGCATCAGCGCGCGGCCGTGCGCTTTTTGTGGCACGCGTTTCTGCCATCATCGCCAGCGCCACTGTCGTCCGACTCCGGCGCCGCACCCATGGCCTGGTCGCGCCTGCTCTCCTCTCGTGCGCGTGGCACGCTCTCGACCTCTGAGCGTCGGAAGCGCGGACGCAGTGGCGGTGGCGGCTATCGTCCTCTCATCACCGTCTCCGACATTGCCGACATCCTCGACGCGCATCACCCGCCCAAGCCGCCGTCCTCACACTCCTCCTCCGTCTCTGCAGCAACCCGCTCGCTCTCCGCTGAATTGTCCGCCTCGCAGCTCTTTGGCCACGAACACGTTCAGGCGCGCGTCAGCCAGCTCACGAGCCTCGTTGACGCGAGCAGCCGCGATCGCGATCACGACCGCCGTCTGACGGAGGCTGTTGATGACGCGGAGCCCACCGGTGTGCGCGGCGTGATACTCGCACACGCCGCGGGCTTGGGCAAGACAGTCACCGTCATTGCGTTCCTCATTCAGCTCTGGTGTACTCGCCCACAGAGTGATGTGTCGTCGCTGTCACGGCCGAGCGTGTTTCATTCACGCACAGACGATGGTGGTGTTGGTGGCGCTGGTGGTGTGCGAACCGTGCTGTGCGTGCCGAAGCAAGGCCTGCATCAGTGGACGCGCACGCTAGACACCTGGCTTGCGCTAGCGGGCCGTGGCACTGGCCAGGTCTTTGTGCTTCACCAGGAAGGTCGCCGGTACGACAAGGCACACGCGGCGATGCTGGAGGAGTGGGCTGCGTCAGGCGAGAGTGGTGCACTCTTGCTGATCACACACACGTGCCTGGCCTCGCTCTTTTCGACCAGTGGCACCGGTGGGGCCGACGCGCGGACCATGAAAGACACAAAAGTGGTCGAGACACGGGCGGCACGGAAGAAACCGACCACGGCGAAGGCATCTCCACGGCCATCCACACCACCACCACTGCAGGAGTCGTTCTGGGTCGATGAGATGACGAGCAGCGAGGACGCAGAAGACAGCGAGGCCGTCTCTGCCCTTGCACCGAGCGCGCCTGCGACACCGGTCCGCCACGCAGGCACGTTGTCGAAAGCGCCGCGAGGCACGCACGTCCACGCGGAGGCAACACTGCTCGGCGGCGGTGAGAACGAGAAGGAGGATGAAAACGCGGCCGAGGAGAGCGCCTCGGCAGACGCAGTGAAGGCGTTGGAGGCGGAGGAGGCTCTGACCCAGTACGCGCGCACATGCCGATCACGCCTGATCACGCACACGACGCTGTTGATCGTGGACGAGGCCGATCGACTCACTGACACTGCCCCCGCTTCGGCCAAGGCCGCCCACGCTGCGAAAAAGACAAGCCCTGCTGTGGCGCTCTCGCACGCCCTGGCGCAGTTTCCCGCCGACACCGCGCGCATTGCCCTGACAAGTCGTCTGCCATCGCTCTTGCTTGTGCGAGCGGATCACGGCCCTGCGCGTGCTTCGCTCTGTGGGCTGCTCCGCTTTGTGGACGCTCAGCGCGGGTTGAGACGCCCTTCTGCGGCCCAGCTTCTTGCGCGCTATCGCGAAGCACAGGGAGAATTGCGTACGACGCTCAAGCAGAGGTGTATGGCCGCCCCGTGTGCCATGACGGACCCGCGACTGGCTGGAGACGTCGATGGCGACACACCACGCCTACACCACCGAGAAGAGGACGAACAAGAGGATGACGATGATGACAAGACGACGGCGAGGACGCCGAGCACTGTGACGCGCGCTTCGCCTCCGGCGCCACCTTCGCTTCCATGGTACGCGCTCACATCGGCTCGTCGCGCGGACGCACGGCCCGTGCGGTCTCCTTCCACGCACCTTTCCGTCGCACCGACAGGTCTTCTCGTGGACGAGTGTTTGCCGGCTGAGGTCGCGCCGCACGCACTCCCCGTGCTCGTGGAGACCACGTTGGTGTTCGACCTGTCCCCTGTGCAGATGGCAATGCTGCGTGAACTCGTGCGTGACCTCTCCACGGACTCTTGTGCGTCTTCTTCGCCGTCCTCGCCTTCCTCTGCGGTGCGCGGTGGTGGTGATGGTGGTGACGGCGCTGACGAGCAGAGGCATGGGTTCGAGGAGGCGATGGCAGGGACAGCGCGACAGGCACAGAAGAACAAACCAACACCTTCTTCTCGCAGAGCAACCACGCGGCCCTCGTCGAGGGCGACAGGACGTGTCACTACCGCCACCACTTCCAGGGCGACGTTGAATCCATCCGCTGCCGCCCAAGCGGCGTGTGCGGACGGAGACTGCCTTCCCTCCACATCCCACCCGGCCTTCACCACGTACGCGCTCTACATCAGCAACCAATGCGATCTTGTGCGTGACTGGTGCCAGCGCCAGGGCCTCAACGTGAACACCTCCGTGCAGGACGTCGAGGCGCACGAGCGCCGCTGCGCAGGGCAGCCGACCCGCCGCGCACGCTGGGCAATTCCGAGCCTCCTCACACCCTCCGTATTTGACCAAGATGCAGACGCCGACGCTGACGAGTCGCAGAGCCACGCGACACCGGCCTGCATGGCCGCTCTGGAGTACTCGTGGAAGATGCGCGGCTTGTTCTTTCTTCTTCATCGCGCGCTGGCGCGCGGAGAAAAAGTGGTGGTCTTCTCGCACTCACTGAAGACACTTGTTCTCATTGCATGGCTGATGGACCAAGGCAACCACCTCGTCGATGGCACCGACTTTGCGCTCGTGTCGGGTGCACTCTCGATACGGCAGCGAGATCGGCTGTACACCACATTCAACGACCCCGCCAGCCCTCTTGCGGTGCTGCTCCTGACGTTCGAGATCGCGCACTCGGGCATTGATCTGCACGGTGCCGATCGTGTTGTTCTCTTTGACGCATCGCGCTCGGCGGACGCCGAAGTGCAGGCGGTCACGCGCACCTTCCGTCTGCATCCATCAAGCACGGCCTCCTCCGCTCATGCTTCTCCACCATCAGCACCGATACGCACGACGTACGTGAACCGCTTCTTGTCGAACGAGCCTGTGGAAATCCAGTCGCTACCCATGGCTACACTGCAGGCACTCGCCCTGCGTGTAATTTCTGCCCCCGCGCTGGCGACGCCGAGCACCGAGCAGCCGGTCACCAAGAAGACGAAGAGGGAACCGACGCAGGCCGGCGAGGTGGCGTTCTCTCTGTTCGACTTTGTACACGATGTCGCGCGGCTGGATGTCCGCACTGGCTTCAGCGCGTGCTTTGCCTCGGCACTCGCACAGAAGAACAATGAGACCGCGCTGGCGGCGTTGCCAACCATGGAAGACGAGGAGGAGGAGACAGGCCGCTCATGTGGTCGCGCTACCACCACCACCACAAGGGTGGATACTTCCCATCATCCTCGCCATACCACGTCCCGTGCCTCGGCGGCGCCACTACGCACACTCAGCCGCGCACTAGCCTCCACGGGTGCCTTTGCCGGACTCACGTCGCCCATCACGGCCCGGCCTTCGCGATCGTCTTCGTCTTCACCGGCACCACCACCGCCTCCATCTCCGTCTACTTCTTCTTCGTCATCGATGGCAGCGCGACTGGGTGAATCGCACCGGCGCCGTCGATCGGCGACTCCACCGCCGCCGCCTCTGCCGTGCCGGCGCACGCTCACCCCCGGCTTGACCGTCTGCGCTGTGCTCGAGTCCTACTTTGCGGAGGTCCCACGCACCGATGGGCTGGGCGATTCTCTATTAGTCGCGCTGCCATCAGTCTGGCAGTGCACAGCTAGTGCAGACGAGACGGTCGGCGACACCGCCGCCCTCTCTTCACTGTCCCCGCGGCATGGTGCGGCTGCTCGCTACGTGGTCCCCGCGATGCTCGCGTACCTTCAACTGACGGAAGCACGTCGACGCCAGCGACTGCGCGCCTCACCACCGGTCCCACCACCATCGCGACCGACATCCCTGCCGACGTGCACCTCAGCGAATGCCACCTGTCAGGATCCGGTTGTTGCGGAGCTGGTGTCCATGGAGGAGATGCGCGACATCTTGGCACTCCACTTCCACGAGAATCGTATTTGGAACACGCTCAACGGCATCTTGTAACCCGTTTTTGTTGTTGCTGTTCTCACGCTTTCTCTTTCCTTCTTTTGATTGCATATTTTTGGATCCTGTTCAGATAAACACACTCACCCACGCAGACGAATGCAAAAAGGAAAGTGCTGTCACATGTAAACTTCAACATGGGCGCTCTTGCTGCCGATCATTTCCGTGTTCAACTTTGACGTGCGGCAAGAAAATCAGCATGCCCACAGGCACTTCCGCACGTAGAGAAATTGTTATTCGTTCTTCCCACTTACCAACCGCCCATTTCCTCCTCTTCTTTCTTCTCCACCGCTGACGCACACACACACACACACACACACACACACACACCTCACTGTAGTAGCTCATTACATCATGTCTGTTGCCAAGACCGACGCACCCTCGGCCGGCACACCGCTGCCGTCCATGACCGTCTGGGCGGGCGAGTGGCCTTACGTCAAGCGCGGTGTCTCCGAGGTCAGGCAATTCACCGCCTCCGCGATTACCACCATCTCACACACCTTCGACATCCCCGGCTACCTGACCATGGCACGCAAGTACGGTCAGCAGGTCGACTCCTACGTCACCGACACCACGGTCAAGGCCAACCAGGAGATTAAAGAGAAGAAGTGGGTCGTGCCGGCCACCGCCATTGCGGCGCTTAGTGTGTTTGTTGTCATCAAGAGTGCCCCGTGGGGCGGCTACAAGATGTTGCGCAACGGCTCCGCCGCGGCTGTGGCGCTGACGCTGTTCGCCTTCCCCAAGGAGATTGTGGGCTTTATCGACTCTCTGCTGCCCTTCACCAAGGACCCGCTGTCGGAGATGAACAACGACTTGACCAAGCCCGACCGCTCCGGCGCCTCGGGACAGCAGAAGCTGTGAGGTGGTGATGACGTGCCTTGACCTCATCGATGTTGTGCCTGGCCGAAATGAACATGGTACGAAAAACACACACAAACAAAAAAATACAAACAAGACCCCAACAACACAATTCAGAACCACCACACACACACACACACACACACACACACACACACACACACACACACACACACACAACCACTCCAATACAGGGACTGAATTTTTGTCACTACCTGACACGCTTCTCTTTCTCCTTTCTTCTTATGGAGAAGGGAGCTAGCGCAGTATCAACCCACCAAATCAACGACACAAAATAGTCAGGAGATTCACAACGGCTCACCATCGTTGCGGCACGCACACAGACAAGCAACCGTTAGTAGGTGTGCACAGGAAGACAAGGAGTACCATGTATGTCCGCTGCTTGTTGCTTGTTGTGTTCCTACTGCGCTCACTTCACTCGCGCATGGACACGTGTAACACGCGTCCTTCTCAGTCGCAGATGCGCACAGAAGTATAACTCCGTTTGCGACAGTTTTCCCGCGTGATGGCGCTCACGTCTCCCGTGCGATCAACTTCATCCACTTACTTTTTCTACCCTCGACTTTTCCATTCTTTTATCTTCTATCTTTAATCTCTTTTTTTTTCTTCTGTTTGCCACCTCAAGTGATTTAGTTTTTCTTCCCCCCTTTTTTTACCAGCGTCTTCCTAGTTCTCTCTCTTTCTGCGCTATTCCATACTTGGCAGACAGAGCAGTGAAGAGGCACATCGACGAGATACACGTCGACCTGCAGCAACAGAAGCCTCAGGAACGCAAGAAAATAAAGAACCGGACGTGACGCTTCTCTTGAGAGGCGCAAGCGAGCGGAACAATAGCGAGCAGAAGTAAATCTTCACACACTCATGTCTGACGTGTCGGATACGCTGGCCAAGGTGCAGGCGCAGGTCTCGCAGCGCCGTCTGCGCTTCGACGACTTCTTCAACGACTTTGACCGCCTGCGCTCTGGCCGCGTCACCCGCGAGCAGTTTCTTCGTGTACTGAACACGCTCCAGATTGACCTGACCGAGTCGGAAAAGGCGGGCCTGGTGTCCGCCTTCACCGCCCCCGCCCGCGCGGGCGGCAGTTCCGTGGTCGAGGTGACCTACCCCGCCTTTCTGCAAGCCGTCCGTGAGGCACCGACGGCATTTCAGGCCTCCATGACACGCGCCGGCCCGACGACGACGCTCACGCAAGACGAAGAGAACCGACTGAGCGCCGCCATGGCTATGCTGCGCCAAGGCGTGCAGTCGCGCAGCGCGAGCGTTGTGCCGCCTTTTCGCGACTTGGACCCGCACAGCACCGGGCGTGTCACGGCAACGCAGTTCGAGCGCTGCATGCCCTTCCACACCATGGACCCCAACCTGACGCGGCTCATGGCGAGGAAGTACGGCGATGAAAACGGCAATGTCTACTACATGGCGTGGTGCCGCGATGTCGACCCGACGCTGATTAACCCACCCGCAGAGGCGACGGCGGCGGCCTCGTACCTGCCCGGAGGCAGCACGAGCGCGGCGTTCATCATGAACGGCACGTACCGCAACGCGGGCCTCTCCGCCGAGGAACTCCTGCGCGTGCTGCGCGAGCAGTTCGCCTTGTACAAGTTGCGCTGCGAGGACTACCTCACCGACTTTGATCGCTTCAAGACCGGCACCGTGACCGCGCCGCAGTTCGAGTCCGCACTGGGTCGCCTGGCGCTGGTGAAGTTCGCGCTGACGCCGGAGAATGTGACGACCTTGGTGCAGGCGTACAACGTCGACCCGACAGAGCCTGGTGATGTGGCCCCCGCTGAGGCCACGGTCCGTGTGCACTACCGCGCTTTTTTACACGACACCAACCCCAAGAACTTTCCTGTGCAATCCGCAACCGGGAAGCCCAGCGACAACTACTTCTTGTCCACGCACGCCCCCGACACTTTTATCGCGACCGATGATGCGGAGGAGGCGGCCAAGCTCGAGTCCATCCTCGGCACGTTGCGCCGCCGTATTGTGTCCGACCGCATCTACTTGACACCCGTGTTCAAGGACTTTGATCGCGTGCGCAAGGACATCCACGAGCACCGCACGTGCACGGCCTCCCGCTTCGCCCGCACGCTGGCGACGCAGAAGCTGCTGCTCTCGGCCAACGACATGGCCCTGCTCATCCGCAAGTACACCGTGCCTCAGCCGGATGGCTCCGCGAGCGATGAGGTGAACTATTATCAGTTCGTCATGGACGTCGACCCCGCACAGGCCGGAGGCAGCACCGCCGCCGCCACTACGGCAGCTCCACCGGCCGCCGCTCGCAGCGCTCTTGCGGCGCTCCAGAGGGACACCGACGACAGCCGTCTTCGTCCGGCCGAGACGCTCGAGGCCGTGCTGCAGAAGATTGGCCTCCAGGCCGAGAAGAAGCACCTTCGTCTGGGCGAGTACTTTGTCGATTTTGACACCCTGCGCAGCGGCAGCGTGCTGCCCGAGCAGTTCACCAGCGCGCTCTGCCTCGCCGGCGTGCATCTGCAGGGGAGCGAGCTGCAGAAGCTGCTCGAGGCCTACCCGGCCCCTGTCGGACGCGGCATGCAGGGTCGCATCGACTACAACGCCTTTCTGCGCGCGGCGGCGCCGTACGCACCGGGCAGCGTGAACGCCAACACGCTCATCGCCGCCACGACAGCGGCAGGCACGGCAACGGCGACGATGAACACCGGCATTGCGATGGCCACGCAGCGCACTGTGACCAACGCTGCTCCGCCTGTGCTGTCGGCGGACGAGCAGGCGCGACTCATGGCTGTGCAGGACCGCCTCATCCACGACGTGAAGTCGCACAACGCGCTCCTCGCGCCGTTCTTCACCGACTTTGACAAGTTCCGCAACGGGCGCATCTCCAAGGTGAACTTTGTGCAGGCACTCGTCCGCCACCGCTTCGTGCTGGGCGAGGCCGAGCTGAACCTGCTCTGCACGTTCTACGCCGTTCCTGAGGATCACGAGCAGATCGAGTACCGTCGCTTCATCCGCGATGTGGGCTTTGAGGAGACCCAGCTGCCGGCCTCAGCCACCAGCGCGAACGGTACCACCGTGCTCGACACGTACCGCACCAGCGGCGCCGCGCTTGGGCACACCATTGACCCAAGCGCCGTCGAGGGCATCAGCGGCGAGGCCGTAGACGACGTACTGCGTCGCATCTGCTGCTTTATGCAGGAGCGCCGCCCACGCCTGCAGGAGTTCTTCCCGGACGGCGATGTGCTCAAGCACCAGCACGTCACGCAGACCCGCTTCCGACACGCCCTCGGCGTGCTCGGTGTTCCGCTGACCGAGAAGGACTTTGAGGCACTCGAGGCTGGCTTTGCCTGCGAGATGATGCCCGGCGAGGTCAACTACCCCGCCTTTGTCAACACGGTGCGTGCCATGCTGGAGGCGGGTGAGGGCGTGAAGGCTGTGTCCCAGCGGCGAATGGGCGCCTCCAAGGCCCCTGTGGACATTGGCTCCACAGTGCAGAACAGCAACAACAATGACACCACGCACAGCGGCTCCGCAACCGTCGCGCTCTCGCAGAACGAGGCCATGTACGTGGAGACGATGCAGAAAATTCGTCGTCTCTTGGCCGCGCGCCGTGTCATTTCGCTGCCCGCCTTTCGCGTGTCTGATCGCAAGCGCAAGGGCACCGTCACGGAGGGTCAGTTCTTCGCGTGCCTGTCGAGCTTAGGCGTCCGCCTCACGCCTCAGGAGGCCACTGTGGTGACCAAGGCGTACAGTCTTGGTGGTGGTGAGGTTGGCTACATTCGCTTCTCCGACGCTGTGGATGATCCAGCGTTCACAGAGATGAGCTAAGTGCCGTGTTGGGCTTTGTTTTTATGGCTGTGTATGTGTATGCGTATGTGTGTGTGTGTGTGTGGTCGCTGCTGATTGTGTGATGATGACGGGTTGCGTGAATGCCTTTTCTCTCCCTGTTTTTTTTATTTTTGTTTGGACAGATGTATTCCTTTCACTGTTTCCCCCCTTTTCTCCACGTGCTCATGTACACTAGACGAATATGCACCAGACCTTGTCCAACACTGTTACCAAAACAACAACAACAACAACAACAACACGAGTGACGTCACTGTCCCTGCCCTGCGATCCTGCTTTTCCCAAACGTACGACACCCTGTGTCTTCGTTCCCGTGCACCCCCCGAAAAAAAAAAACTCAGAGGGGCAAGTTGGAGCACACAGACACACACAATAGGCAACCGCCTAGAAATTGAAATGAGATGTTTCCGTAACGTGCAGCATCCTTTCTCCTCAAGGAAGAACACACATATGAAGAGCAAGGCTCTCTTCTCTTTCACGGCAACAAGCTCGGTCGATTGTCTGGCAAGCGTTCAACTGCAGTGTCGTGCAGTCAGCTGAGATGAAGTCTACTCATCCCCCTCTTCAAACCCTCTTTTTTTCCCCCGCTCTCACCCTTGTCTCCTCTTCACTCATCGGCTGATTTCTTTTTTCTTTCACCCCACACCAGTATCGCTGCCAAGTAGCTCTCCAAAGCACTCGTTTTTCTTTATTACTTTTCGTCACTTCAACTACCTTTCGCTGCGTCCTATCACATTGCTTCCGTTCCACTTCTCCTCCATTATTTTTTGCTTTCCTGCCGCCGTACTTTTTTTTTTCGCGCCACTTCCACCGTTCATTCCAGGAGTGCGCTTTTCGTCCTTCTTTCCCCTTTTCTTGCTTTCCTCCTCCAGCCAACAAAACACACAGGGCAAACAAACAAACAAAAAAAAATGGCGTGGGGCGATGAGGACTCTATCCTGGCGCCTGGCGTCATTGTGCGTCTGCAGTACGCGAGCTACCTGTTCCTCGGCCTCTTCTTTTCCATGATCTGCCGCGGTTCTCTCGGCGGTCTCTTCAACAATTTCCCCATGTTGCTCAAGGGCTGCGAGCTGTCGCCGGGCGTGTATCGGTCTGTGTGTGCAAACGAGATGATGGTGTACCGCGTCAGTTTTGCGCTGGCCGTGTTCTTCTTCTTTCACTGGCTGAGCGTGTCTGACCTGACCTGCTGCGTCCAGAGCAGCGCGCGCGCGGAGATGCAGACCCGCTTCTTCACGGTCAAGTCGGCTCTGCTGGGCCTGCTGACGTTTGGCACCCTGTTTCTCCCCAACTCCTTCTTTGCTGTGTACGCGTACGTGTGCTTGTTTGCCTCGGCAATCTTTCTGCTCATGAACGTGGTTCTGCTCGTCGACTTCTCCTACCAGTGGAGCGACGACTGGGGAGAGCGAATGGAGGGCAACGGCAAGTGGATGTGGTACCTCCTCATCATTGCCATTGGCTCCTTTGTGATTGGCGTCGTCTGCACGATCGCCTCCTTCATCATCTACGTCCCCCACACCGACTGTAACTTCAACGCCTTCGCCATCACCTCCGTCGTGGTCGGAGCGCTGCTCTACACGGTGCTTTCCATCATCGTGCCGCACGGCTCTATTGTGCCGAGCGGGATTGTCTTTTGCTACACCGCGTGCATCATGTTCGCCACGCTGCGGACCACGGACGACGCGCACTGCAATCGCCTCGGCGAGTACGCCGGGGATCAGGGCTCCATCAAGCAGATGCTGCTGGCCGCTGTGGTGGCCAGCTTCACGCTGGGCTACTCGGTGGTCTCCTCGGGTGGCAGCGGGTCCTCGCTCAACATTGGTCAGGACGCGAATGGGGAGGATGAGGACCCCGATGAGAGCGGCCACCTCTCGCACTACATGTACTTTTACTTCATCATGATGATGGGCTCCATGTACCTGGCGATGCTGGGCACCGGCTGGCACGTGAGCGGCGCGGGCGAAGAAAGCTTCCTCGGCAGCATCCAAATCGCCTTCTGGGTGCGCAGCGTGACAGTCTGGGTAGCCATGTTCTTGTACTCGTGGTCTTTGCTGGCGCCATACACATGCTGCAAGAATCGCGATTACGGCTTTTCTACCGATGTGGACTGGTGGTAAGTCCCATCAGGAACACACACACACAGACGCAGACAAGTGCAAAAAAAAAAAAAACACACCCGGGAGGCGACATTGTGATGACGGCACCAAAAAACCGAACAAAACAACAACAACCCCAACGAAGTGACTGTACTCTTCCCGCAAGACGTTTACACACGGAAAACAAGTCAATCAAGAAGTGAAAGTGTAGCTACGCACAAGCCTATACCATTTGAACACTTTTTTTTCTGGTCGATTCTCCGTTCACACCTGGACCCACATGTCGTGCTTTTTTTTTTTTTGCTTCGTCACCACAGTGCTCTTTTACATCTTTTTTCTGTTTCCTCCCTGCGTCCCAATGCGCGCGTTCAGATAAACACAAACCGCCAACCACACCAACCACCGCTGGAAATAACACCATTCGCAACAACAACACAAAAAGACAAGCCACTGCTGTCCGGGAAAGAGAATGAGTAGGCAACACTGCGAGAGTCGTGTGCGCTACCGGCACTACGTCAAGCCTCGCTTTCCCCAGTCTTGATAGTGCGTCAGGCGTGCCAGTCCTCTCTTTTCTTTTTTCCAGCTTTCAGGTGCTTATGCACGTAAGCGCTTCCACGTGCTAACCTTGCTCCTTTTCATGTTTTTCCCTCACTATTCCTCCTCTTCTTTTTCTTCTCCCCTCACGTGCACGCGCGCATGTGCTTGATTTGCTCCCCTCACCATTTTTGTCTTGGTATTCCACCCCCGTTAGCTCATCTCCTAGCTGTTACCCCCCAGCCCACTAGTAATTTTTGTTTTTTTTTAGTTCTTCCCTAATTGAGTGCACTTGCAAAAGAAGGAAAGAAAAAAGAAGAAAGGTATATAGCCCTCTCTCCAGTTTTTTTGTCGTTGAAGGATCAATTGTTAAGCTTTTGTCTGCGAAGCCCCAACCCCCCTTTTTTTTCCCCACCACTTTCTCTCCGTTTAGTTTTCGTCCTCACCCGGTTCGAAATACAAACACAAGCAAACACACAAACACTCACAAAGAACAATGGCCCCCAAGACTGCTGCTGCCCCTGTGAGCAACGGTGCGAAGAAGCCCGACCACCCCCGCGGCCCCCGCCCGGACCGCAAGAAGGAGGAGGAGGTGCCTGTCCCCACTGGCCCTCAGGTCAAGACCCTCGCGCCCGTGAACAGCGCGCCCGCCCAGTCTGGCAAGTCCTTCCTGGATGCGCTGCGCTCCGGCAAGAGCGGTGCCCGTGCTGCCGCGGCCGTCCCTGCGGCTGCCGCGGCTGCCCCTGCGGCTGCGGCTGCGGCCCCTGCTGCGGCCGCCAAGGCTGCCACACCCAAGGTGGCCACGCCGGCCCCCGAGCCCGTCCCTGAGGCGGTCGTGGTGACGGTCATCGAGGAGGCTGTCGAAGAGGTCGTGGTGGAGCCGGAGGCGGAGTCCGAGCCCGAGGTTGTGGTGACCGTGACTGCGGCGACCGTCACGATTGACGAGCCCGTCAGCGCGGCCGTCATGACCCTGCAGAACCCCGCCCAGATTGACTGGGGTGCGACGGAGGAGGAGCTCAAGTTCAACGCGCAGCCCGCCAAGCTGCAGTACCTGGTGCAGTACCCAGAGAAGGTTCTCGACAATCGCCCCAGCAAGACCATCCTCTTTAGCGCCCCTAGCGCCGGTAAGGACCTGACCAGCGCCATGGAGAGCGTGAAGCGCGATCGCCAGCAGCTGGAGGCGAAGGCACGCGAGCTGGAGGAGCGTCGCAAGGAGCAGGTCGCTCAGTTTGATCAGCGCGCGGCTGAGCTCACCCGCCGCGAGCGCAGTCTGGCCATGGAGTCAGACAAGCTTCGCCAGGAGCACGAGACCTTCGCCCGCATGCAGCAGCAGCACCAGCAGCAGCAGCAACAGCAACAGCAGGCTAGCTTCTCCGGCGCCTCCTCCCCGCAGCCGTCGCAGCCGTCTCCGCAGTCCATGACCCCGCAGCAGGCTCCCCACCAGGCGCAGCCTCCGCAGCAGCAGCCGCGCAGCTACAACAACAGCTACCAGCAGGACCAGAACAACTACCCGGGCTGGGTCCCGTCCTCGCAGGAGCAGCGCGGCTGGGGCATGGAGCCCGGCGCGCAGTACTACGCCAACGAATACGGCATGGGCGGCGGCAACTTCCAGGGCCGCGGCAACTACAACGCCGGCTACCAGCCCAATCAGCGCTACGGCAACCCGAACCAACCGATGGGCGGTCAGCGTGGCGGCCGTCCAGACTACCGGCCGCGCGGCCAGGGCCCGTTTGTGCCCCAGCAGCAGCCGCCGCAGCAGCAGGGCGCGCCTCAGCAGGGCTACAGCCACCAGTACAGCCCGAACCCCCGTATGGGCTACCCCAACGCCTTTTAAGGCGTGGAGGCCACCGCAACATCTGCGTCTTGATCCTTCGTTTCTTCACTCTTGTCTTTTTTTCTTTTCTTTGCCCTTCTCTTCTGTTTCACAGGTGAGGCACTGCACACTGGAGTGAATAACGGCAGTGGGGAAAGAAAAGAGGAAACAGGTTGGGCGGCGAGAGAAGATCCAAGCGAGCCGTCTTTTTTAACGTGTTGTTTTTTTCAGACATTCTCGCGCGCCGCTGCCTGCCTTTCCCGCTTCGCACGCCGCCGATTATTCCCTCTTCTCAGCACTGTTTTTTTCCCCCTCAACAGTGAAGTGGCCACCCGGGTATACAGCAGAGATGCAAAACAACAACAACAACAACAACAACAACAACAAGGAACGAGAATCTCTCGACCTTCCCCCCCTTCCCCCCAAAACAGCAACGACAACAACGAGGTGCGCTGTCTTTCTTTACCATGTGTGTGTCTTGTAGGACCTCTCTTTGTTTTTTCCGTGTCTTGAATTTCAGCGAATTTCAGCACAGAGGGAGAGAGAGAGTACGTGAAGGCGACTACAGCGCATGTCAAAGTGTAGCACTTTCGAAATGAAGAAAAAAAAACAAACAAACAAAAATTAAAACAAAAACAAAGCACACATGAAAGAGCGAGAGCGCGAGAAAAGAAAAAGGAAAAAGATAAGAAATGTCCCCAGCAAAGAGCGCGTGCAAAGTGTGAGGAAGAAACCGTTGAGGTGCACATCACGATGCGCGTGTGAACCTCGGCTTTCTTTTTTCCTTCTTGGCTTTGTGTGACGTCTTCTGGGCGCGCTGCGAGTGATTGCTACCGCATCTTCACACGTGGAAACTCTTTAAACAAACAAACAAAAAAAGAGAGTGACACTTTTCGTCTTCTTCGAGCAACAATCAAACAAGCATGAGTTTCTCTTTGTTTGCCATCTTTGTCGCTTCACTTTTTTTTTTTCTTCTTTTCGCTGAAGTTGGTCTTGCTGTGTGATAACTTTAACGTAACAAAAAACCCCAAAAACATGGTGTTTGTGTGTTTCAAAGCAAAGTAAACAAACAAAAAAAAAAAGCAATACAGAAAAACAAAAGAAGAAGCCCGCATCCGATAAAATCAGTGAAATCAGTCGCCTCAGCGTGCAGTCTTGATGGGCCTCCTCTCCCCCCCCCTTCCCTCTGTAGTGCATAAAGAGACACGGATGAGGAGACTGCCCCTGCCCTTCGGCACCATCACGGATACGTGAGCCTGCGGTACACGCACATGATAACACACGTACGCACGTACGGTCGGATGCTTTCTTCTCCAAGCAGAACAGCGAATCGGTTCACCGTGCACGCCACGGGCAAGTGTTGTGGTATGCTCGTACACTTACACTTGCCCATGTTCGCCACCTCTATATTTCTATCTTTTTCTCTTTCTTCTGGCTTCTAACACCTTTTCTCAACATGATACTCTGTTTTGACCTTTCATTGGGTAGTATTTTAAAGAGAAATAAAAACACACACACACACACACACACACACCAGCAACCGAACACACGCACATCGTCGTACAGAGCGAAAAGCACCTACGTACGCAACTTCTTGCATTTCTTTCTTTTTTTTTTTTGCCGCTGTGCGTCTACAAATTAAGTACGAGCACGGCGCAACGGGCGTGAGGCAGGAAAAGAGAACCAAGTAGCTGACAAACAAGTGAGTTCCCTCAAGCCCCTCGCAGACACACATACGCACACAGACCTGATACGTACCAACAGTGTCAACGTCGAGGAAATACCTTTTTTGCGACATCCAAGAAAACAAAACAAAAAAGGAAGAAAAAGAAAAAGAAAGCACACCGCGAGTGTCGTTGACAACAATGCCTCCTCGTCCCAAATCCACGGCGTCCAGCGCCAAGAAGAGCGCGGCGAACCAGTCTGGAAACACTCCGTCTCAGCGCGCACCTGACACGAAGAGCGCCTCCGCGACGACGACCGTCAAGGTGAATACCCTCAAGGCCACCACTGTGCACGACGAGGACACAGCCCGCACGCCGAGCGCGATCCCGACGCTCCCGCCTCCCCAGACCGCCGCGGAGATTCCCAACTACGTGGAGGCCTATCTGCGCCTCAAGCAGCAGGAGCAGCAGAACCTGGAGGCCCAGCGCCAGTCATTCATTCCTCAAGTCACCAAGACGTCGTTCCCGCCCGTGACCGGCGTGCGTCGCGGAGAGCGCGGGGGCATGCTCTTTGACAGCTACATCACCGACGCGACCTCCAAGAAGCGAGCGCGGTCTGATGCGACGGGCACCGGCTCCACGATGGAGATCCTCGGCAACGCGAGCGACGACGACGACGTCGATGGCGAGGCGGAAAAGGGTGCGGAGTCGGGAAACCGTCCGACGACGGCCTCGGCAGGTCCCGCCGCCACCGCGCGCATGAAGGATGAGATTTTGGAGATGCTGCAGCACCCTGAGCTGGCACTCGCCGCCAGCGGGGCCCTCCGATCCGGCGGGGCAGCCGGGGCGAGACGAGCGGCCGACGGCACCATCGCGGACGAGGCCGCTGCGACTGCCCAATGGGAACAGTTTCGGAACCTCGTTACCGAGGCACAGCGCAAGGCGCAGCGCCAACAGCAACCACATCAGCAGACACAGCAGTCACAACAACCGCCCAAGGATGGGGACGCGTCCTCGCGGTCACCGCCGCCCGCGCCGTCCGACGAGGACGTGGCGATGGCAATGTTCACCGAGGTCTCGCGCATCGGCCATGAGCGGCGCAGCTTGGGCAGCGCCATGGCCGCCTATCGCAGCCTCACCGCAGAGGTGGTCGCGGCGGCGGCGGCGACGGGCAGCGCGGGGGCGGTGGGCCGTGGCGCGGGCGGCGCGGACGGGGCCGGACCGACGGAGCGCGATGTGCAGAGCGCCATGGCTGAGTCCATGCGACAGATCCTTGGCATGTCCGACTATGGTGCGCGTGTTGGCCTCGACAGCCACACGTTTGCCTCTGCCGCCCTGGACGCGGACCCGCACCTGCTCTCCTACGACGAGGGCAGTGACGACTTCATCAACTTGCAGCTCGCACTCGAAGACCAGAAGAACCGCACGCGCGCCTTGCAGGGCCTACAGGCGGAGACGCTCAAAGAGCTTGTCGAGCACAGCCAGAGCCTGTCCTTCCCCAGCAACACCGCCGTGTACCTGGAGACGATGCCGTCCGCCGACGACCCAAACCGCATCACCATTGCCCAGCGATTGAGCGAAAGCACAGCCGTGGCCGCCGCGATGCTTCTCCAGATGCTCGAAGCCAAGGCCTCCGACAGCGCCGCCGACCTCTCGCTGCTCTCGCAGGGCAAGGAGGAGACGCACAAGTACCTGACCCGCCTTCATCAGTGCCTGCACCACGAGCTGCACACGCTGCCCGATGACCGGCTCATTGAGATTGCCCGCTGCGTGGGTCTGCTCAGCGACCACGATGTCAACCCGGACCCCAACATTCTGGACCCCGACGCGATTTACGAGGCCCTCAGCGCGGTCGGCGCGACGCTATTTTTCGCACCGCTGCCACTCGCCGTGCTGGAGAAGGTGTGCGTCGAGCTCGGCATTGGCATGTCGGACGAAGCCAGCATGGACCGGCTCGTGCTCGCGGAGGCGCTGGCGGAGAAGATCGCGTGCCAGATCCATCACGTCAAGCTGTCGCTGGCTCAGCTCTCCTTTGTGCCGCGCCTGCAGGTCCACGAGCACGCTCCGGGAAGCTACACGTGCACGGTCGATCGCGCCAGCTGCCTGGGCCTGCTGCCCAAGGAACGGCTCATCAGCAACCGCTTCTCCTGCTCCCGCATTCGCCTGCGCGCGGTGCTCGCCACCTCGCAAGAGAACTGCGGCGCGCTGAGCCTGCACGTCTGGCACCGCCACACGGCGAGCCTGACGACCCACGCCCTCATCCGCACCTCGGAGCCCAAGAAGAAGAAGAAGAAGGGCAGCACGCCCACCCCGGCGGCACCCACGTCCGGCGATGATGACGATGACGCGCGCGCGTCCGCGGCGCTCTTCATTGAGCAGGAGGGCGTTGCCGCACCCGGGCAGTGCGTCGGCTTCGACGACTTTGTCGCCCTGGCACTCGCGCTCGACTCGCCCACCACACTGCAGTACGGTCTGCGGACGTACAACAAGTCCGATGACCGCCTCGTCTTCCAGCTTTCTGTGACGCTCGGCAACATGGACGGCAGCGCGCTGCCCTCGTCGAACAAGCAGCAGGCGGTGAGCCAGCAGAACCTGAACCAGTCCTTCGACTCGGTGCCGGCGTCCAACGCGACAGGCACGACCAATCACGTGAGGGGCATCGGTGCCGGCGGCGGTGCCGGCGGCGGCGCGAGTGCGCGACGGGGCGGCGGTGGGGGCGGCGGCAGCGTCATTGACAGCGACGCTCTCCTCCGCCACGCCCACAAGCAGGCCATTGAGGACCTCGAGGAGGCCGAGGCCGCCGCCCGGACGCGACTCAGTCAGGAGGGCCGCTTGACGTGGACGCACTTGCAGAACGATGCCTGCCGTGGCGTGCGGGCGGCGAAGCAGAAGACCCGCGAGCGACTCTTCAAGGCGGAAATGACCAAGGTCAGCGCCCCTGCGGAGCTTGTGCGCGAGGCGGAGAAGCTGACGCAGGCCGTGCAGAACATGCGCCAGCAGGTCCAGAAGATGGAGAAGGACAAGGTGAAGGAGGAGAAGGAGGCGAGCAAGACCGACATGAAGCTCGCTGAAGCCGCGCAGGAGGTGCAGCGACTGACGGCGAAACTCCAGCAGGACCGTCAGACACTCGTTGATCTGGAGAAGGAGGTGAAGGAGATCCAGGCCAACAACGAGGCTAAGCAGCAGCGTCTGCGCGAGCACAATGAGCGCAAGAAGGTGCGCAGCCAGCGCGCTGCCCAGCTGAAGCGTGCCGCCGCCGTGGCCGCCCAACAACAACAGCAACTGCAACAGCAACAGCAACTGCAACAGCAACAGCAGCTGCAACAGCAACAGCAACAAAAGGAGCAGTTGCAGCAGCAACAGCAATTGCAGCTGCAGCGTCAGGCCCAGGCACAGCGTGCCCAACAGCAGCTCCCGCCCGCCACGGCAGCGCTCGCGCAGAGCCACTCCTCGTCCTCGACGCCGGCGAAGGGGGCACGCCCACAGGCCCCCAATCTCAACACGGTGCCGACAGTCCCGGCTGGCTCGGAGGTCGCCGCTGCCGCCACCTCAGCCTCGGGAGCCCCGGGCATGGCCACTGACGGTGGCGCCCGACCGATGAACTCGCTCTTCATTCCCGATTTTGGCACGTTCCTCAGCCACAACGCCGCCGCCGCCGCGGCCGCCGCGGCCGGTGCTGGTGGTGGGGGCTACGACATGGGGGGTGCCGGCCTCGCCTCGAATGCGTCAGGCGCGGTGATGGGCTCGTCGCCCATTCCTAGCGCGAGCGGCTCCAACACGGGCAGCGGCCCCGCCCCGGCGCTGGGTCGTCTCTTCTCGACCTCGGCCGCCACGCGCGTGCAGCAGCAGCAGGAGCATCAGCAGCAGCAGCAGCGCCGCTCGATCCCTGACAGCCCCGCTAACGGCTACGCCTCCTCCGGCCCCGAGCTTGGTCTGGCTGGCCGCGTCGTGGGCGGCGGTGGGGGCGGCCTGCCACCGTTCGGCACCAACGGTGCTGTCGGCAGCAGCGGTAGCCCGCACGCGAGCCACAGCCCCGGCGCCCCTGGGCAAGGCTACGCGACCTCTTCGCCGTCCTCGCCTGGCGCCGGAGGCGGTGTCTTCCGCACGGGCTCCGTCAGCGGGCCCCGCACACCGCACACGGTGGCAGCCAGTGAGGAGATGGCCATGGGTGGCCTCTCCCCGGCCGTCGGTACGCCCGCCAGCCTCGGCGCTGGCTCCTCGTCCGGCTTTGCCATCCCCGCGACGACGAGTGGCGTGCCGCCGGGCAATGCCGTCGGAGGCAACAACAACGGTGGTGGTGGCGCGTCAGGCATGCTTGGCGTCGGCAGCCGGCTCGGCACCACGGCGCTCTTTGCGAGCTCCGCGGGCAGCCCGTTTGTGTTCTCCACCGGGTCTGGTGGGGCTGGCGTCGTGGGCAACAACAGCAACAACAGCAACAACACCAACAACAACAACAACGGGGCTGGCGTGTTTCTCGGTGGCGGTGGTGGCGGCATGCCGTCCGGCCCCGGGGCACCGCAGATGGTCGGTCTCAGCGGCCACAACTCCCCAGCCGCGACGCTCGGCGGCATGTCCGGCCCGCATCTGTCGCAGCCAGCGTCGTCGCAGCCGCAGCCGATGGGCCCTGCACAGTCCACCCCTCTCTTCTCGACCAAGGCCCCGGGCGGCAGCAGTGGGGCGAGCAGCACCGTGGGCGGCGGCAACGTGAACGACTTTGCCGGTGCGGTCTTCAACCCCGCCCCGGGCTCGTTGTCGCCGTCGCCGCTGCCGACGACGGGTGGCATGTTCCAGAGCTTTCAGGTCGTCGGCGCGCCGGCGGGGGACATGGCAGGCGGTGCACCCAGTGCCGGTGGGTTTGGTCTTTCGGCCTTTACGACAAACCCTGCGACGCGCAACATGTACGGCAACAGCCATCTTGACGGCGACGTGCATGGCTTTGCCATGCCGATGGAGATGATGGGCGGTGGCAACATGGACATGGGCATGCCTGGCGGTCACAACAGCCTCTTCACGGTCAGCGCCGGTGGTGGCGGCGGGGGCGGGGGCGGCAACGTGAACCCGAACGGCTCCCCGCTGTACGGGATGCCCGGCTTGGGCTTCCCCGGTGATGCACTGGCGGGCGGGCAGCCGAGCGTGCGACCCGCCTCCACCGGCCCCATGAACTTGAACCACTTGTTGTTTCACACGTCGTCACTTCAGGGCGGCAACGGCGCCGTCGGTGCGGTGGGCTCCAACACGCCACCACCGGGCCAGGGCCCGCAGAGTCCGATGGGTGGTCTGTTTGATCCCACAAACAACCTGCCGTACCACTGGTAAGACGGACAGCCACACCAACAGAAACACGCACCCGCACACACACACACACACACACACACACACAAAGAGTCGCGAAGAGGAAACGAATTTGTGTATGAGGAGGAGAGAACATATCTCCAATAAAAACAACAAGCAATAAAGAATTAAAAAAAAACTGCAGTGATTTCAGGAGGACAAAGAAAACAGAGAAGCGGGCCTATGGCTACTCTTCTTCCTTTTTTTCTCTTCCTTTTTTTTTTTTTGAATATCATGTCTGTGCCTGTGATTGATTCTAAAACGTGCCGCGACGAAACACACAATCTGAATAGAATAAGCATACGAGACACTAGTCCGCCGTGAACCTGCGACGGAAGTATACATGAACGTCGAGAGTAATGGGGAGATACGTGAAGTGTGAGATCGTACTCTGCCGCTTCGTCTTTCCCTTCGGCATGCCGAGCATGAGGACTGCACAACGAGGGGGGAACGTGCTTAACAAACGGTCTCTCTCTCTTTTTTTAAAATTAGTTACCCCGCTTTCTTGCTCGAGATCCGCTGGCACACACACACACACACACACACACACACACACACACAGAGCTACAAGGATGGCAGGTGCAAGCAAAACCACCAATCTTCATCACGCCCCTTTTCACTCTCTCTTCTTAAACGTTTTCTCCTTCTCCTCCTAGATTCTTGTCAGCCAAACCCAACAAGCAAACAAAAAACCCAACAACAGTTGCACAGAAGTGGTGATCACACACTCACTTCAATTCTACCGACACACAACACCCATTTCCTAGCAGACACATCCGACGACACCATGAGCTCTTTTTTGTATCGCTGTGTTTTCTACGCAATCCACATCACCATCGATGTGATCATCTATCGAATTCCGCGCCTGCTGAGCATTCTCCTTGTCCGCTTCCCCATGTTCATCACGGAGGTGCTCAGCGGGGCACCGCCCGAGGCGCGTCAGTACACCCCCGGCTCTGACCGCCGTATTCACCTCATCACGGCACCTTTTCTGAACCGCACCGGCACGCGCGATGGCCTGGTCCAGGCCCAGGATGCGCAACTCCATCAGGCAGCCTTCTTGATGTCCTTTGGACTGCCGACAAACAGTAGCGTGCTCGAGCGCGCACCGGTGCGGCGGGCGGCGGTGACAGAGTGCTACGAAGGCCCCTTGTACAGCGGCCACGTGCATACCATCCTCGGCGCCTTCCGCCCGATGCCCCGCGCGGCCACACGCCATCGTGAGATGTTCACGTCGTACGATGGATGCCGCGTGTGCGTCGACTTTTTTGTGCCGTCCGAGTCATCCACGCCGCCATCGCCGCCCGCCGCACCGCGGGCCTTTGTGCTGATTCTACCTGGTCTCACAGGCTCCTCAAAGGAGTTTTACGTGCAGCGCATGCTGCGTGTGCTGCTCCCCATGAACATCGCCGTCGGCGTCCTCAACGCCCGCGGTGTCGCGGACACCCCGCTGGACCGGCCGCAGATCTTCTCCGCCATTTTTACACAAGACCTCCGCTACGTGCTGCAACATCACCTGACGCGCGCGCAGATCCAGGCGCGTGTGGCGGCCCCGCGGCCTGTGCCGGTGCTGGCGATGGCGTTCTCGCTGGGAGGGCTTATTTTGTCCAATTTTGCGGCTGAGCAGGGCGAGGCTGGCCTGCCCAGTGGCCTCGACGGCATCATCACGGTCTGCTCGCCGCACAATGTCGTCGACTGCGACGTGGCGATTCGCCGTCCACTCTCGCAGCTTTTTTACGGCCCCAGCACCACTGGTGGCCTCCTCGACTACTACCACCGCCACCAGGACATGGTGGAGCACCTGCCGGGCATCGACACTGCCCTCCTGTTCGGCCGCGACCCGCAGCGGCCGCAGCAGAAGCCGCTGATGGAGCGGATGCGCAGCGTCCATGAGTTTGACAACTACGTCACTGGTCCTCACTTTGGCTTCAAGGACGCCGCGGAGTACTACAGCTACGCCAACAACTTCCGCCGTCTGGGCCACTCGATGACTCCGCAGGTGTGCATCGTTGCCGGCAACGATCCGTTCTGTGGCCCCGTGCAGCCGCGCCGTGCTTGGGAGACGATGGCCCTTGAGCACCAGGCCGGGCTCGCCTGTCTGGAGTTCCCTGTGGGCGGTCATCTCGGCTTCCTCGGGGGCCCACTCCGCGAGCTGCTCGGATGCAAGAATGAGATGGAGCTGTGTGTGGAGCACATGGTGAGCAGCTTCGTGCACGCGTGGGACGCGCAGCCGGAGGAGATCTTGTTGCGCGAACGTCCATCGTGCCCGACCGGGCCCGTTGTGCCGCGCGATACGCCAGTTGCTGCGGCGTAGAAAACACACGTGTGCTGAGGGGGAAAAAAAAAGAACGAAAACAAGTACAATCCAATGACAAGCAACACCATCCGCAGAAAGAGAGAGATAGATAGAAAGTGGTATCGCACGCACAGACACACACTCAGGCCGTGTGCGAGCACACAGCGAGAGAGAGGAGGCCACTGTGGACACGTCAACCAGTAAATGAGCGTCTTCGACAGGAAGAAACTAACCAGACATTTGTGTGTAGTTACGCATTTCAGTTTGAGTGCGTTACCTTCTGTGCACTCGACCACCACTATCGATCGTGACGGTTTGGCCATTTTTTTATGTTTTCGCTTTCTCCGTCATTTCTTTCTCTCTCGCACGAAAAGGTCCCTTGTCTTCTTTTCTCCTACCTCTTTTTTTTTTTTTTTTGCGGCTGCATTTGTATACGTCTTTTCTTCTTAGCTCATTTCGCTCTCTTTTTTTTTTTGTGGATACTTAACCCAATGTCATGTTATTCTTATGCGGCGTGCTAGCTCATCAACATGGGTGCGCGGCGCTGACTAGGGAGTTCGTCCTGTTCAACAGAGAACACACACACACACACACACACACACACACCATCGTACGCATTAAAAAACACAACCGCGCAAAAAGAGAAGGGTTTGACGCGATCACAAAGACAACGTAAAGTGTGACACTCCACCCAGCGAAATGCTGCAATATGGGCACACCACTACAAATTCTCGCTTCTTTGTGACCCACAAACGAACAAGACGCTCTTTTACCACACATCCATTTTCTTTTCCATTTACTTCCTTGCCGCGCCCCTCCGACAAGTTACACAAGAAAAAAAAAAAGTACAGACACACACACGCACACACACCCACACACACTAGCGCCGTCCACCATGACTCAAAAAACCTCACCGCCTCCGTCGGCGTTCGACAAGCAGTTCAGGCCAGCGCCGATCATGCAGCGCGTCTCCTTCTTCGCCAAGCACGCCTTTGCGGATCTCTTCCTCTACCGTCTGCCACGCCTGGTTCGTTTTTTTCTCGTGCGCGTGCCTCGCACTCTCTGGGCCTTGCTCACACGACGCCCCGTAGCTGATGAGCGCGCCTACACCGTGGTCTACGCACACACGTCTGTCAAGGGCAAGCCCTCCGCCGCCGCGCTATTTGGCCTCACACCAGAGACCGCGACCAAGACGGCGTCCACGACGGCCGCGCCCGTGCCTGAGCTGCGGTACCACGGTCCGTTGTACAATGGACACATCCACACCCTACTCGGTGGCCTGCGTGTCGTCGACCAAGTCAACTATGAGCGTGTGCTCGTGGAGGCGGCGGGAGGCCAGCACGTGCACCTGGACTTTCTCACGCCGGATCCGTCGACCGCACAGGCCCCGCGCGGCATGCTCTTCATCATCCCCGGCCTGCTGAACTCCTCGACGACGAACAGCGTACGGCACTTTGCCGAAGTCGCCGTCAAGCAGTTTCACTTTGGCGTCTGCGTGCTGAACTACCGCGGCATGGGCTCCACGCCGCTGGAGGTGCCGCGCCTATTTAGCGCGACCTTCACGGACGACATCCGCACGTGCCTCGCCACGCAGCTGAGCCCCGAGCAGGTGCGCGTCCGTCTCGGCGTGCCGCAGCCCGTGCCGCTGATGGGCGTCGGCTTTTCTCTGGGCGGCATCACCCTCATCAAGTACGTTTCCGAGCAGGGCAAGGACGGCAACCCGTGCCCGCTGAGCGCCGCGTTCACAGTGACATCGCCCCATGACTTGGTGGAGAGCGATCGGCAGACGGCCAAGTGGCAATACCGCATGCTGTACGAAAAGCCATTTGCGCTGGGACTGCGTAAGTACGTGAAGCACAACCGTGCTGTGTTGGCCAAGCTGCCGAACGTGGATGCGGAGGCGCTGTTCAACGGCCCGAAGCCCGGAGTGAATCGCATTTCGTCGATTCACCTTTTTGATGAGCTCATCAACGCCTCGCACAACGGCTTCTCGACCGTGCACGACTACTACCGCGCGGCTGACAGCCTGCCCTGGCTCCGCTACACGCAAACACCCGTGCTGTGCCTGTACAACAATGGCGACCCGGTGGCCGGACACGCGATTCCGACTGAGCAGTGGCAGGCTGTGGCGGACGCAAATCCGAATGTGTCGTACATCTGCACGCCCTGCGGTGGTCACCTCGGGTACCTGGGCTCCCCCTGCCGGGAGTGGCATGGGGCGTCCAATGTAATGGAGCGTCTTGTTCTCGATTGCGCGGTGCAGTTTTGCCAGAACAGCGCTGAGTTGTGATCCACGGTAGACGAAAAGCAACAACAACAAGTGCAAGCCAAACAAAAAGAAGAAAGAGTGGTGAAACATTAAATAAAGAGAGTATCAAAAGGGGGCCCATAACGTCCCCAACAAAAGTCTGTGTGCACAATTGACGTGCGTGCAAGTGATAACTGCTGCCCTCCAAAAAAAAAAAAAGAAAGAACACGTTTCTATGACAGCTACCGCTAAACACGTGCGCACTTGTTTCTTTTTATCACTTTTTCTACATATATTTCTTTTCACGACAAGAGCTCACTCCCTCTTCTCCCTGTTCTTCCTCTCTTTTTTTTTTTTTGCGTACTTGACGCACGCAATGACCGTTCTGTTCCCAAACAGAATGTCTCATCCTCCACTCCCTTCTCTTTTTTTATCGTTTGTGACTCATTTTCTTAGTTTTGGCTCCACGGGTACTGCTCCTGTGCACTTCATATCGTGACTCGCTCTCTCTTGTTTGGTATCTTGTGTCTTTTCATCACTTGTGCCATTTTTCGCTTTCGCTTGCATTTTTGTTTCGTTTTTTGAGATGCTGATTTTTTCCCCCACTAACGAAAAAAAAAAAAGAAGAAGGAATATTTGAAAGAAATGCGCGCACTTTTGTGATCTCGAGCGTTTTACGCCGCCACGACATCTCTCATGCGTCTCTGGCACACACTGTCGTCTGTCGGGCAAATACAAGCTTGGTGCGAAGAACACACTTAAGCCCGCTGTGAGTGTATGCGGCCTCACTTGACTGGTCGAAACGCACAACAACAGTCGAACACCTTCTCAAATTTTTACTCTCCGTCATCTTTCAGACGTGCTTTAAACGCTGCTCTTTCCTCACTTCACGTCACTTTACTTCACCTCCTCCTCCTCCTTCTCTTCACTCATTTTTTTTGCCTTTGCTTTCTTTCTTTCGCCCTCCTTCACCTATCCAGCCTGTGTATTCAGCGAAGAAAACACACGTAAATAGACAGACGCCTTATTTTTCTCTTTTTCTCCTGAAAAATTAACGAGAGAAAACGAGTCTCTTCATTTCACAGCACAACAAGAAAGCAAGCATTCTCCTTCTCTCTCGCTCTGTGTTTCCGTCATTACATTTTTTTTCCCTTTCTCCTTTCCAACCCGTGTGTGCCCACTTCAAACATTCTTTTTGCCCCTCTCTTTTTTCTTTTTCTTTTTTTGTGAAGCGCATACCTTTTTCTTTCCAATTATATCTTTCTCTTTTTGTTCCCTTTCTCTGTGCCTGTGCTTGCCCCCACTTTTTTTCTTCTCCCTTGAGAGCGATAAAAAAATGACCAACTACTGCACAAAGTTCTGTTTTTTCTTTTGCCACAGCATTATCCATATTTTTGGGTATATCATTCCACGGCTGGTGCGCTTCCTGGGTGGCCTCCTCATTTGCAAACCGTTCCGCAAGAACATGCAGGAAGCGGAAGGGTACATCTGGCATCCGGAAAGTGAGGTCCGCGTCATCCACCACACTGCACAGCTGGAGACTTGCGTGGATGTGTTTGGGCTGATGGACGTCGCGAACAGCGTCTTGGAGGATCGCCAGTACTGCTGGCCGACCGAGGACCCTGCCGAGCGCAAGCGCCTCAAGAAGGAGGCCGAGGCCAAGATGCTCAAGTACACAAGCCCGCTCTACTCGGGGCACATCACCACGATCATGGGCTGCTTCCGGCCCTCCGACGCGCTCGAGTACGAGCGCGAGAGCATGACTGCCTGGGATGGGTGCCCCGTCATGCTGGACTGGCTCTACGCGGACGGCGAGGCCCCCATCTGCCGCGGTCGCAACAGGTACTCGCACCTCACCCTCGAGAATGAGCTCGACTACGCACCCGTGGTGAAGGAGGACGGCACGCTGATGATGCCACCGCTGCCGCCAGGTGATCCGGACGACGACGTGGAGGAGGGTCTGTCCGACAGCGGCAGCAGCGGTCCCAGCACCAGCGACTCCCATGTGGCCCCGCGCACGCAGCACGAGCCTCTCGATCAGGAGGATGAGCTGTCGACACCGTCGGAGGGTCGTCACACGGAGAAGGCGCAAGAGGAGGCCACCACGGGCGTTGCCGTGGATGTGGAGGTGAAGCCCGCGCGTGGGCTCATTGTCATCTTCCCAGGTCTGTCTTCGTACTCGCAGACAAACTACATCAAGAGCTTCGCCCGTGCGCTGCACCGTCAGGGCTACCACGTCTGCGTTCTCAATGTCCGCGGCAACGGCGACACCCCGCTCACGACCTCGTTCATCTTCAACGGCGCCTACACCCGCGACACGCGCGATGCGATGCGCTTTTTCTGCTCCAAAAAGGCGCTCATCCGCCGTTTCGGCCGCACCATGCCCGTGATTGGTCTGGGCCTCAGCATTGGCGGTGCCATGCTGTCCAAGTACCTCGGCGAGCAAGGCCGCGCCGGCGCGGAGAGCCACATTGATGCGGCCTTCACCATGTGTGCCCCGAACGACTTTTTGCACATGGTCGAGCACATGAACCGCGGCACGTACCAGAAGAACATTTACCAGGACGACATGTGCGCGGACGTCCGCAACTACGTGCTGCGCCACCGCGCACTGCACAAGCTGCCCAACGTGGACAACGAGTGGGTGGCCAAGAACATCCACCGCTTCAAGCGCGTAATTCACTTTGACGAGCACATTCTTGCCAAGTCCTGCGGGTACCGCTCCATTCACCACTATCACATCGACACCTCCGCCATCACGTGGGTGCCGTACTCACCGGTGCCGCTGCTCGTGCTGTCCTCCTTTGACGACCCCGTCATTGGCCGCAGCGCGATGCCCCACCGCTGGAAGGAGATTGTCCAGAGCAACCCGCGCGTCGTGTACGTCGAGCCGCATCCCGGTGGCCATCTCGGCTTCCTCGGTGGCCCGATCGACGAGCTCGTCGGGCGTGACAACTGGATGGAGCGCTTCGTGCTTCAGCGACTCGACACGCTGATCCAGTACTGGGAGAGTGTGCAGCACGAGCCGGAACGGTTCTGTTCGGGCCTGATGGCCAACTGCCAGCACCTGCAGCCGACCAAGGCGGAGTACCAGCGCCGCCTCGCCGCCGTGCAGCGTCACGGCAAGCCGTTCACCGTCAACTTCCAAGATGTGCTGCGCCACAGCAGCAACAACAGCGACAGCGGCTCCGAGACGGCGGACTCGTACGATGTGAGCGACCTCAAGTACAATGTGCCCCCTCTGCCGAACCGACTCAGCAACCGGTGCTACCTGTCGCACCCGACGGTCGCGGTGGTGCGGTCCGCCCCACAGGAGCGCCTGCTGCACAACTTCTTCGACACGCACGAGAGCCTCGGCATGAGCCGCAGCGGTCACCGTGGTCTGCCCCGCGAGGAAACCGATCGTATCGCCGAGTACTTGGTCGCGTCGCGCATGGGAAGCCCGTGCGGGGCTTCTCTACGACCGACAGGTGAGCTGCCGAAGCTGACGATTCCACCGGCAGCCATAACGAGCCTTCCCCCGCCGTCGCGCTACGCGGTGCCGGCCCCGATCAAGCCGGACCCCCCGCTGGTGGAGAACGGCTCCCGCGACTACAACTCCTCCACGACGACCGGCGGTGCACCATCGTACCGCGCGAATCGCCTTCCTCCACGCACCCGGAGGGCGCCGGTCGATGCGGGCTGCTCGGGATCCACCTACGTGGAGAGCGATGCCCAGCACACCGCGGCTGGTGGTCGCACGCGCCTGCCGCTGAGCTCGTCCTCCACGGACAACTCGCGCGATCCGGACGATTCGAACCGTGTCTTTCAGGAGAGCAGCGCCTCCGCCTTCTCCGATGACGTGCACATTGAGCACGCCGGTGGCGCCTCATCGTGGCTGCGCACAACCGTGGCGCAGTCTCCGGCGCCGCACCAGTACACCGCCACCGTGCCCGGCCACTCGTTTGCGCTGCTCGAGGCGGGTGGTCGCGTGCAGCTGGACGATGTCACGTACGACGCCGAGGATGATGCCGAGGATTCTGCGGAGGAGTTGCCCTTGTACGACAACCCGGCCCACGAGCGCATGGTGAACCGCTTTGCCCGCGAGAACACGAGGCTGTTCAACCAGGAGTACGGCGTTCGCTCCGGCAGGAAGCCCTTCAATGACTACAACATGACCTCCATGGAGGAGGAGCGCCTGCCCCGCCACGTGCCCGTCGTCACCAACGCTGATTACTTCGTCGACCCGCGCGCGTACATGAACAAGGACTTGTAGCAGCCTCTCTCTTTGCCTCTTTGCTGCGGCGTCTCTCATTGTGTGTCTTTGCACCGACGCACGTACATCCAGAACAGTCTTCAGAGAAGAGACATGACACGAACGAACAAAAAAAAACACGAAACGAATACAACGGCGATGATAAGTATGCGTCTTGAATCACACACACACACACACACACACACACACGCATAGGCACACAGTCCCAAGTGAAGAAGAATAGTATTACACAAGCTGGAGCGACCTGTCACCCTCGGTGTGCACAAACACACACGCAAACACACGCAAACACACGCACACACGTTCTGACACGGGCATTTGGACAGGAAAACGAGAATACATCCCTTGTTACCACAGAAAAAACAGCAGCAACCGAACAACGTCAAACAGCTTATTGCATATGCCTACACACTTACTCAGTGAAGCAACGGGGAAAAGGACGATTCACAGCACACATGACCACCAATCGGCGTCCACCGATGGCTAAGTCGACTCTTTTTCCCTGAAATTGGCAATGTGGCAACGCTGACGCGTGAAGCAGACTCTCCTCACAGCTGACACAACCTCAAGAGAGCCGTCAAGCTTCGTTGGTTTGCTCTCGTTTTTCTTTCAAAAAAAAAAAAAAGATGATGTACTCGTGTGGCGTTTACATCACCTACATGTACGCCAACATGTCGTTCTGTCTGTTTGTCTCTCCGTGTGTGTGTGCGCGCGTGCGCACCGCTATCGCGCATGTTCTTTTTCTTCTTGGTGTGTGTGTGTGTGTGTGTGTGCGCCTGCGCTGTTGTGTGGACGCCATGTGCGTCCAAGAATGAACTTACTTTTTTTCTCGTTGCCGTTTAGCATCGTCGGATGGCTCACACCTCCCTCCTAAAAAAAAAAAAAAGAACAAAACAACAACAAGCACTGAACTACCTCACCATTTGTTTTTGCACGTGGTACAGTTCTGGTGGTCCTGCTGCAAACTTCAGAACCACTGTCTTTCTTTCCCTTTTCGGTCAAGTTTTTTTTTTTCTTGATCCGCCCGTAGTATGGCAAAGGATTGCCTCAACAGCCCCTTGTCACACGCATGCCCAAACATATTTTCTTTTTTTTGTTGCACGACTCGCTATATGTCCTTCAAAACAATTCTTGTTCTGTTTTTGGTCTTGCCCGCGTGCGGAGGTGCACAGCAAAGACAGCAGCAACACAACACAACACACACTGACGAACGGAGGAACTTGGCAACGCATGTAATGCGCTGACGTCCTTCTCAGATAACTTTTTTATTTGCATTTGTTCTATTTTTCCTCCTTGTTTTGGCGATTCTTTTCTCATGTTGGCTCTTTTTTTTTTCACTTTTTTTTTCACAGGCCTTTTTGTTTTTCTTCCTGTATGTTACTTTCTTCCTTCTTTCTGTTTGTGTATGACTTGCTTCTTCAAGTGTACTACTACATCAAGAAACCCAGGAGAGAGAATCAAAGCCATGACGCCACGGTTGAGCGCCAGTCACCTTGGAAAAGAACTTGGGAACACAATTTCAACGGCATGCACGCACCCCCCTTTCTTCGCTGTTTCAACTAAGAGGATGCATATTCTAAACACTGTAGAAAAGTGATGAACAGCTGGCATCAATGCTGAAGATCATACTTTTTTTCACTCTCATTTTCCGGCCGGCCTTTTTTATTATTATCTGGAGTCTTCTCTGCCCCACATTGTTTTCTTCTTGGCATTGAGTGCTGACCAGAGTTGGCATCATAAGCCTTCTAATGATACACACACCCGGGCCAAACCAGATTACTAACAACAAATTAGGTCTTTTTATGATTGGATATACACTAACACGAAACAATCATCCACCCGGCAACAACCATTAATTTTAATAGGTGCAATATGTGCTTTCTGGTTTCATTTGCAGGCCCGCAGGACGGTGCTGCAATGAAAAAAAAAAAAAAGGCCACGAAACCGCAACCGTTGACTATTGTTCTCAGCTTTTTCTTCTTCCTCTTGTTCTTTTTGTTTCAGACGCTGTCTTCTTCTACTAAGGGATTGCAGCTGTGAAGTCCCGTGGGACCAGCACAACGCGTGCTTTTTTCTTTTCCTCCTTATGCGAAAATGTGTTTTCGTCCTTGTGTTTTCTCTTCACCACTTTGCATTTTTTTTTCTGTTCATCGCACTGAACATCTTTTATTTACATTTTCGTCCATTTGTCGGCCCCCTCCTTCTTTTCTATCCTGACAAGTATACGTATCACGCAAAAAAAAAAAGACCAATTTGTTGTGACTGAGCTCAACGAGTGCAAAGAGAGCTGATCACACTCGGTCACGCGGATGCGAGCATTCATGTTTTAAATTTTTCCTTTTCCCTTTCATGGGGTCTTTCACGGTAGACACGAAGAAGGAAAGAAGTGGTACACACTAAATGCAACACGATACCAACAGTAACCGGCAGATTATGCGTACGACATTCCTTTCCCACAACCCCTTGTTTGTGATGTTTTACAACTCTTCCCTCTTTTTTTTTTTTCAATGGCAGGCTTTTTTCTCTATTATTTTGGCTTTTTTTTTCTTCTGCGTCTCCGTCATTGGTGTGCATATCATCCCTGTAGAGGCACAGCTTTTATCTGTGCTTTGATATAGCTAAGCGGAACATTCCTTCCTTTTCCTTTCATTCTTGACAAAGCTAACTGTGCCAGCTTTCTGTTTTTATTTTTTATTTTGTTCAACTTGTGAAAAAAAAAAAAGAAGGATGGCTCTCTGCCGTTGAATGTGTGTAGACAACGGCAGTAAACTGTAAGCATTTGACTTCATCCCTTTTTTTTTTTCTAATTTCTAACTTTGCTTCATTTCTTTTGATTCTTTCTGTGAATGTTTTTTTTTTGCACTTTCTTTCCACTCATTATTACGTTGCTTTGTTGCGTCACCTGTTTGTTTTCTATTTCGCCGCGGTTGATAGCTAGTTTTCTAAATGTCGTTTTTCTGCGAAGGCGCAACCTGTTTTTCTCACGACTTCATATATACTACCTTGTGTTTTTTTTTCTGTATAAAACTGTATTTTTAGCGCGTCTTCCTCTCTCTCTCTCTTTTTTTTGTTTGATGTGCTACGGCCACCACTAGCAAACACTCCTAAAGAAATGAATTCGTCAAAGCACCTATTTTTAGGCTCTTCGACCTTGTGAAGAAAATATAGCTCAGTCGCCATCTGTATTTCTTTTTGCTCGGTTCTACATGTTTGTACCTGCCGATGATGTGTTCGCTGCCGGATATGCCTTGAATACCGTGAATCAACAAGCACCAATGCACTTTTTGAAAAAAAAAAAGAAACCGCGAATACAGAAACTGACGGACAAAGCGCACCGTCCACCCGTCCAGACCTGTATCGGGAGGCGTCACACATTGTGTGTGTGTGTGTGTATGGGGCTCGAGGATATCCCGCCGAGGCCTTGTTCACCACCACGGCTTCTCTCCCAGTCGCGATGCACGGCCAGGGACCACGAAGAGCGAGTCTCTGCAATGCGAAGACACATGTACAACGGCAACCGCGAATCACCACAACAGCACACGCCGTGAAGTGGGCCATGATTCTGCGGTGGTCTGACGAATCCCGTCACGACTCTCATCTGGAACTTGTTTCGCCCCATTCTCCCCCAAAAATGTTTACCATCTCCTCGTGCTTTTCTCCCTCACTTTGCCTTGCCAACACTTCTCCTCTGCCGTGTCTCTTTGACCGTTCAGATCCAGAACGTGAGGGACCGAAAAAAAAAAAAAGAAGAGACCTCTCTCAATCCCACTGAGCAAAAACAACAACAACAACAACAACAACAACAACAACAACGCGCACGCTCAAGCAAGTTGATCAAAAGGAACACATCGCGATCGACGCGTGAAAAGACCCCCACTATCACCAACAAAAAAAAATACAACATTTATAGAGAACATATTCTCACACGACCATTAAAAAAAAAAAAAAGACCCCACAGATACGCACACACTCATACACACACACACAGATATGTCTATTGCAACAAGTAAGCAGAACACCGTGTCAGAGAAGGAGGCTTTGTCAGTCGCTGCCCTCCGTGAGGTCAGCGATGCGCAGCTCGTGCCTCTTCTCTTCACCGCCGCCCATGCCCTTCGCGCTGCCTCCACTGCCAGCCAGTCCGTCAGTGCAGAGTACGTGGACGTGCTGCTCTCGCCCCGATTCACCAAGAACGGCTCCGCGGATGTGCGACAGCTCGTCGGCTGCCTTCTCTGCGATGTTATTCGACTGGGCTGCCACGCCGGCAGCCGCACGAGCCGTCAAGAACAGACGCTGCCGTTCCCCACGACTCGCTGCGATGAGGTGCTCCGTTGCGTGCTCTTCCCCTTCACGGAGGTCATCCGCACACGCGGCTCTCTTCATCAGTGCGCGCTCCTCATCGAGGCGGCCAGTGCCGCGCACGCGCTCGCAGCCATTGTGCCGCATTGCCGTCAACCAGACACGCCGGCGCTGCTCCAGTCCCTGTTCGAGGCCGTTGATTTGGCGAATGGTGGCACCACCACCACCACCACGACCACCACGACAGGAGCGGTCAGGATGAGCCGTGCTGAGCGCCACGCGCTCTCCAGCACGGCGGCATCTGAGATGGCGCAGCTGCTCGCGGACGTGCTCGCAGCGACAGGACAACTCACGACCGATCAAGTCGCGCCACTGGTGCGCGCGCTGGCGCAGACCTCGTCCAGCCTCCACCGTGCGGCACTCCTCACGGGCCTGGACAGCACCAAGGCCAAGACGGCGATGACAGCGACAGCGGAGGAGGACTCGGCCGGCGCGATGATTGCCTCGCGCTTGCTGGTCGAGCACGTGGACACCATCGCCCCCGCGCTGACGGCGTACGCGATGGGGCTTGTGGAGGAGGGCGTCCAAGAAGTGACGGCCGCGGACCTCATGGCCTCGGCCGATGCCACCGGCGCCGGCCCCACCGCGAGCACGGCGGCCGCGAACAGCGTCGAAAAGCGCGCGGGCCTGCGTCACCTCGCCAACGGCCTTGAGGTGCTCGTCGTCATGGGTGAGCTGGAGCCCGCGCTGGTGGCCGAGCTGGTCCCGCAACTGATCCCGCTGCTCCGCCACGACGCCCCCGACGTGCGTCTGCTCGTCTTTCGCGGATTCAGCGCTGCACTGACCGCCAGCGAGGCTGTCTTCCACGCCTACCAGCACGCGCTCGTGAGCGCTCTGCTCCTAGGCCTTCAAGATGCCAAGCCCGCTGTGCGCGTGGAGGTGGCTCAGGCGACCAGCCACTGGGTCGATACGGCCGTTCGGCAGAGCTGGACGCACAGCAGCCTCGAGACGCTCTGGTCCGCCATGGCGCCGGCGCTGGAGCGGGCGTTGACAGACCCAAATGTGCTCGTGCGTCGACAGGTGGTCATGTCGGTCAGCCACGCCGCGCTGGTTGTGCCGGCCGTGGCCGTGCTGGACAGCACACCGGCATCGGCGACTGCCGCACCCGCCGCCACTGCCGCGGCCTCGTCCTCGTTGGCCAAGTCTCTGGGCCTGCGCACGGCGGACAAGAACGCCAGCGTGCGCAGGTCGGCCGTCGCGTGCCTGTGCAAGCTCTACCGCGAGCAGCTCCTGTCGTGGATTCCCGACGCGGTCCTCAACGCGGTCCACGCCGAGTCCGGCCTGTACGTGATCGAGTGCTACCTGGAGCAGCTGCTGCCGCCGCCCACCAAGGCAAGCACCAGCCCTCACAGCTCCGACCTTCTGCCAACACGCACGGGCACCGCCGCGAACGCGCAGACAGCGGTGTTTGACTTTGAAAAGGAGGCGCTGCGCGAGGAGCGCGGCTTTGTGGAGGCCCTGGTGCAGCTCTGCACGGATGTCAGCCCCCAGCACTTTACCACGCTCGCCTCGCTGATGCGCAAGAAGCCGCAGCTCCGCACCGCCATTGCCCGTCTTTTTGAGCTGCGCGATGAGATCAAGCTCAAGGACGATCCCAAGTCCCCCGAGGGACAAACCGTCATCCACAACATCCACCGGCTGCTCGAGTTTTTGCAGGGCATTACGCATGCGGAGAAGGGCGAGTGGGACACGCTCTTCCGCTCCAAGGACGATCGCGTGAGCAAGGCCTTTCTGCAGGTCTGCACCGACGACGCGCAGGCACAGCTGGTGGACTGGCAGCGCGCGCGGACACAGCTCCTGGACACCTTGCAGGGGCGCCTCCCCACCCCCGCCGCCGGCTTTGTGCGCGAGACCCTCGCGCCGATGATGATGTTCCCCGTGCAGCTGGCGCACCTCGAGGAGCTCGTGAGTCAGCTGCAGACAGTCCTCACAAGCCTCGAGTCGTCGTCGTCGACGGCAGCGACCAAGCAGGCACGTCAGGGGCGAGTCCTGGGCATGCTGCGCGCGTTGCACTTGCTGCTGCTGACCGCGCCCGGCTTTCTGGCCTACACCAGTACGTCGCTGCTGGGCCTCCTGACGCAGACCACGGAAAGTCTGCGCCGCTGCGCGCCACCACCCACATCGCACGCTGCCGCTCGGGACAGCGCACGGCCGACCACCTCCGAGGAGGAGACGTGGCAGGCCTCGTTCCGCACGCACAGCGAGTGGTGTCTGGCCGTGCTGGCCTGCGTGAGGGAGTGGACCGCGTACACCGCCGCTGCCGGTGATCTCGCCGACTACGCCACCCCTCGTGCCACCGGCGCGGCAACGTCCACCTCCTCGAACACGTCGTCGTCCTCCGCGTCCACGCTGACAGCGCGGGCCCCCCACTCCGCACGCCGCCATCCGTTGGTCGGGGTGACGGAGGCGACAAAAAAGGCCGCGCTCGACACGCTCGCCTGCCTCTGCAAGGGCGACTTGGCGGCTCTCTTCTTTTCGCCGCCCACCCCCACGAACCCCGCCAACCGCACAGGGTCGCGCAAACGTTCGGCTGCCGCGCAGGCCGAGGCCGCCCCATCGGCGACAGACGCCACAGTGGACGCGGTGCAGACGCATGCGGTGCTGGTCCTCACGGCGCGCCTCAGCAAGGAAGCCGCTCGGTGCTTTGGCGGCCTACTGGCGATCCGCGACTTTGGTGGCGCGGCCGATCTTCGTGCGTTGCTCGAGGCGTTGACCGCGCATGTGTGCCAGGCGGCGCAGGACACCGCCACGCCCGTGCCGATGGCGGCGACGGCGTGCGTGCGGTCCGCGTGCTGCCTGAGTGCGCTGCGTGCCTTTCTGCAGGACAAGTCGTACGCCTCCCTGTTGCTTGGCAGCGGTGCTCTGGAGACTGCGCTGCACACACTGCTGCTTGGCGCGGTGCGACCCACTGGAGCGGGGACGCGCAAAGCGGGCTCCGTAGACGACATGAAGGCCAAGGCCTTCTTTGCCACCCGCGCCGCCGCCCCCATGACCGCGACGGCAACGACGGTGTCCAGCCACGCCTCGACGCGCGCGTCCATGGAGCTGCCCTTCACGGCAGAGACATTGCTGCTTGACAAGGCCGCCAAGGCGCTCAGTGCGGCCGTGCTGGGGTCCGCGGCCGATCGCAGCCCCGCTGCGCTGTCTGGCGCACTCGATGTGATGCTCCAAGGCTACACGTGCAGCTGCGAGGGCGAGCGCGCGACCAGCTCCCACACGGCGCCGACCCCTGCAACGCCAGCCCAGCTCGGCACGATTGGCGCCTGTCGCACCCGTCTGGCGATCGACAAGCAGCTCGGCAAGCTCCTTCTCACGCCGAGCAGTGAGCTTGGGAAAGAACTGGCGGTGTCGGTACTGCTGTCGGCGGAGACGGAGGCCTGCGTGCGCGAGCCTATCCAGCGGAAGCTGGTGAGCCACGTGCTGCGCGCGGGCAGCCGTGCGGACATGCGCTATGTTGCCCTGCTCCTGCTCACGGCCGTGAGCGAAGACAGCCGACACGGCTTCCAGCAGCTCCGTGCGCTCGTGCAGACGGTCGGCGATCACCTGCGGCAGCGTCAGAGCACGTCCGGCGCGTCTCTCTCCTCTCCACAGGCCCTCTACTGCTACATGGAGTACACGATACCATTTCTGGTTCTCTTCCAGGCCCACCACACGTACTACGAGAGCGAAGGCGCGAGCCACTTCCTCGCCTACCAGCGTGTGTGGCACCTGCTCTTTGACGAGCTCTTCCGCTACGGCACCCAGTGCACGAGCTTCGTCTCGGAGTTGCTGAGTCGCATCAAGCAATCCGAGGATGTGCTCGATCGTGCCAGCGACCGCCACCGCGTACTGTGTGATGTCGCCAGTCGCGTCATGTTGGCGTGTCTGAGCCAGCGACAGACGAGCGTGGATGCGGTGAAGCGGTACCCCGGCGTGGTGCTGCTGCCCAACTTTTTTGTGAAGTCAAGCAAGCAGGACTCGCAGACGGTGCTTTCCACCGTGTACCTCGACGGCGACGTGCGCATCTTCTCCAGCGCGCCATTCCGCGCCCCGCCGACAACGACATCAACGGCGACGTCCACGAGGACCTCGACGACACACGGCGCACTGGCAGCTGAGGCGTTCACTGCACAGACGAGCCCCTCTGTTACCCCACGCACCTCCGTCGCGCGGGCAGGCACGAGTCGTGCGCGTGGTGCGGTGCGTCTGGCCGACGAGGCGCAAGAAGGCGAAGACGACGACGACGACGACGAGGCGATGGAGGCGGAGGAGCGCGCGCTGACGCCGTACGGCGCGCTCAGCGCCACACCGGCCTCTGCCTCCCGCAAGCGGCCTTCTCGCTCCCCCTCGCACGGTCTCTCCCCAGCGGCGCGGTCGGACCTCGTCAAGCGCGGCCGCACGGAGCCGACGCCCACCGCCCACACCCACGCTGCCGCCGCTGCCTCGCACACGGACACGGCGACCAAGGCAACTGATGGAACGGCACTGGCGCGTGCAGCAGTTGAGGAGACGCTGGAGTCCATCGTGCGCGGTCTGCACAAGGGTGCCATTGCGTCTATGCGGTGGAAAACGGTAAAGGCCCGTATTGAAGCCGCCGTGGATCGCGTCGGTGGGTCTTCGGACGCGGACGATGAGGAGGCACGCGCGGCGCTGATGGACTATGCCAAGGAGTTGCTCAAGCAGCACTACACCGATGCCCCTGTGTGAGTTGTGTTTTTTTTTTTTAGGCGGTGAGTGAGCGAGAGGAGTGAGCGAGCCGATCACGCACCACCACCACCACCACCACCACTCGAAAAGAACTAAACCAATGAACAGCACAAAACTGCTCCATCCAGATCCAGGCAAAAACAAATAAATACACAGAAACATATCCAGACGCCAGTCGATATAAAACACTCAAGCATAGACAAGTTGACATTTTCCCTTTTTTTTGCGTCTGTGTTCTCCACACGAAAAAAATAAAAAAGAACACGCTCGCCCGCAGAAGTTTTTTTTTCTGTGCTGCGTGTCGTACTCATAGAATGCCCGGCGGCAGTTCACTCTGCACGGCCCTCTCCATATTGTTTTCTTTTTGCTCTTTGGTTCTTTTGTCTACCTCTTTTATTTTCTTTTGATTGGTACCTACCACTTCCAGAATGACATTATACCCAATGAGATGGCGTTAAAACCTCCTTTGAAAGTCCCATGCAATTCACGCAGAGCGCGTTTCGAATACATCGATGCGCACGCAGGTGTGTGTACACATACACTCACATCCACTGCACCTGTACCTACTGAGCGGGCACACAGGAATGCGACACGATTGTGCGAAACCTTCTTCCTCGCCATTTCTTCACCCCACACCTCTCCGTCTTCGTTCTTCTCACTTTCCCTTGTCCACATGCACACACACACACACACACACACACACACACACACACACAAATACATAAGCAACAAAAACGGCACCAAACCAACGTTTTCGTGAAGGGGGCCGCCACTCGAGTCTTTCGTTTTCCTCCACTGGGTCTCGGTGCGTGGACGCAACTCCTCTCTTGTTTCTCTGAGTTTTTTTCTCGCTAGATACCTTTTTTTTTTTAGTTCACCCTCTCTCTCTCTTCATCTGTATTCCACTTGCGCTTCTTTCCCTCTTCTCTTTCCCTCCTTTGCCTGTCATTGCTTCTCACTCTCGCTCTCCTCGTTGCTACTTCTCTCTCACACACACACAACACCACCGCCTCCACGACGCCAGTGTTGATCACCATGTCGCGCAAGCCCTCTCTCGTCGATTCCTTCGGCACCGGCGAGGTCTCCGCGTCCTCAATGTCCACCGTGACAGGCACGCTTCTTTCCTCACCTTCGGCACCGCCCACCGCCCCAGCGCGCACGCCTGTACCCGACACGCGCCGCGCCTCCTTCGCGACCGGCACCTCCAGCCCGACACTTTCTCCCGAAGTCGTTGGTACCAAGAACATGGGAGTGGAGAAGCAGCTGTTTCGCAGCCACGCGCTGCCCCCACCGGCAGACGGTGTGGTCGGTGTGGTCGTGCGCGTGCGGCCCTTCTCCACAAAGGAGCGCGCAGACCCGTCGACCAAGACGTGCGTGCAGTGTCTGAAGGACAGCGTCATCCTCGGCGGCATCACTGTGCCACGCAGCGGCAGCCTCGGCTCCGTCGGACACGGCGGACTCGATGACAAGACGATCGGCCGTCCGCTCCCTATTCTCAAAACACGCATGTCAGGCGAACAAGGCCCCTCGACGACCACGACCACCTCCTCAGCCTCCACGAGTGCGGCCACGCGTCGGCAGCAGTTCAGCGCAGATCAGGTGTTCCATCAGAGCACCTCGCAGGTCGACGTGTACGAGCAAGCGTGCCGTCACATTGTAGAAGGCGTGTTTCAGGGCGTCAACGGTTCCATCCTCGCGTACGGGGCCACGGGCTCCGGCAAGACGCACACCATGTTTGGCGGCCCGCTGAGCGCGGCCGGTGTGGTGTACCAGGCCGTGCGCGATATTTTCGACGAGAAGGTGCGACTCGAGGAAGAGGCCAACAAGCTCGTCAATGTCAAGTGCTCCTTTGTGGAGATTTACAACGAGGAGGTGTTCGACCTGCTCGCACCGACGCCGGCCTCTGCGGCGTCACCCACGGCCAGCGGCCTGCCGCGCGGCGCACGGAACAGTGCCACGACGACCCATCGCACGGCTGGCAGTCGCTTTGTCAATGGCCGACCAGCGCTGCAAGTGCGCGATGTGGGTACGTGGACATCCACGAGTGCGAGTAGCGCTGGCCTCCATGGCGAGCCACCCCGTCCCTCAACCGGCACCACGACCACGACCACGACGACCACTACGAGCACCAGCACATCGCAGGCCGCGGCCGTGATCAAGAAGAAGAAGGGACGTCAGAGCGGCGGCCACACGGACCTCGTCGTGAACCCGGAGAGCCTTGTCATTTCTGGCCTCACGTACACCTATCCGACCTCCCTCGCGGAGTTTGCGCACGCGATTGAACAAGGCCACACCAACCGATTCACGGCCGCCACGGGGGCCAACGCGCACTCGAGTCGCAGCCACGCGATCATCACGGTGGAGGTCCAGGTGCTGGATGCGGCCGGGCAACAAGGCAGCGGGGGCGGCACGGTCGCGCGCATCCGCTTCTGCGACCTGGCCGGCTCAGAGCGCGCGGCCATGACGAGCAACACGGGCGTGCGTCTTCGCGAAGGCGGCAACATCAATCGCTCTCTGCTCGCGCTCGGTGCCGTCGTGCAGGCTCTCGCCCAGCAGGCACGCTACCCGAGCAAGGCCGTGTTTGTCCCCTATCGCGGCTCCAAGCTCACGCGACTCCTGCGCGATGGCATCGGCGGCAACTGCCGCACCCAGATGCTCTTCTGCCTTTCACCGAGCGCACGTCAGTACGAGGAGAGCGTGAACACGATGGTGTTTGCAATGCAGGCCAAGGAGATCCACGTCACCGCGAAGCGCAACGCGTACCAGGTGAACAGCGCGCAGGTCGCGAAGAATCAGGAAGAGATCATTGAGGAGCTTCGCGCGGACTTGGCCGCCGCACGCGAGGCGTTGTGGCAGGCGCAGGGCGGTGGGCCGGAGGGCAGCGAGCCGCCGTCGCTCTCTCGCCACTCCTCCGTCCTGCGCCTGCACGGCACGCAGAGCGGCGCCAGCCTCCCCTCCACGGTCCCTGCCGGCGGCCTGACCGAGGTCAGCACCACCGCCGCGCTGATGCTCCCGCTCCTGTCACGCCCAGAGCCCCTCACCACCACCACGGCCACGGCGGCCGCGGCGTCTTCGATAGGCACGAACTTTCCGAGCGTGTCGGACCTCAGCGGCCGTCTGCCGACCTACAATGGGACCACCATCGGCTCACCCATGAGCCCGCCGGCCAGCCAGCTTCTCGAGGCCCCTGCGCTGGTGGCGGATACCGCGTCCGGCCGCGGCGTGGGCAGCGGCCGGAGTGGCGTCTTTGGCGGCGCGCTGGGGGCGACGACGACGGCGGCCGTGCCCACCTCCGGCAGTGGCTACTCGCGCGGTCGGAGCGTGACGCCCTCGCCGGGCTTTGGCGGCGTGGGACGGCCGTCCGTGTTCCAGGATAGCGCGAACCTCTTCTCCGATCTCGAGGCCAAGTTCAAGGCCTTCACGGAGGAGAAGAAGACGGTGTACCACCTGATGCGCGACACGCAGGGTCAGTGTGTGCAGCTCGACATGGATCTCCGCGATCAGAAGTGGAAGCTCGCCCGCTTCCTGGCGAGTGGCGCGCTCGGTGATATGCAGCGTGGCGGCTTGGATGCCGACGCGGAGACCACCAGCAGTGGCACCGTCGTCACGCCCGTCGGCGTGGCCGGACTGCGCCAGGTCATCGCCGAGATGGAGGCCACCACGGCACAGGAGGACGACAGGACAGGGGTGCTGGAGGGGCAGATGGATGACATTGACCGTCGTATCGCCGACGCCAAGCGCGAGCTGCTCCGCGAGAAGCAGTACACCGCGCTGGAGCTGCTGCTCGACAATGCCAACCTGCGCCAGAATGGCACCGAGGCGGAGAGCCTCGCCGCACACTACCATCAGCAGTGGCACCGCGCGCTCAAGCGCCAGGAAGAGTACGCGCAGGCCCTCGAGGCCGCCACGGAGGCCCTCCGAGCTGCTCTGCAGCTGCTGCCCGCCGACTCCCAGGCCGCCGAGCAGTCGCGTCTGGCGCTGGTGTACGCGGAGCTGCCCACGACCACGACAGCGGAGATGATCCCCGTCTTTGAGCGCGCCTTGAAGCGACAGAGACCGCAGCCACTGCACGACGGTGCCAAGTCTGTGTCCATCCTCGTGCCGCCGTCCGGCCGGGGCCTCGGAGAGACCGGTCATCACAGCCGCACGGCGAGCGGCAGCGGCCTTGGTGCACTCGGCATGCCGCCACTGCCCAACCCTCACGGCTTTGTGCGCACGCCGTCCTCGAGCCTCGTGCTCGCGTCCTCCTCGGCGGTACTGGTGGAGGTGCCTTCCCCGACCCGCCACTACCATCCTCATCACAGCCCCGCCGGGGCGACGACGGGTGCGGAGGACTTGGCGCACCAGTTTCAGCAGCTCGTCGACACCGCCAGTCAACTCGGTGCCGGTGCGTTGCCGGACGGTGTTGTGGCGCGCGGACGGCGAGGCAGTCACGCCGGGCAGACGAGCACGAGCGCGGCGACTTCGGCCACTGTACCGGCGGCCACACGCCGAGCCGCTCGCCCGACGCGCAGCGGCAGCGACGACGACGACGAGGACAATGATGACGTCAGTAGCCGTAGTAGCAGCAAGGACGCCCGTGCCAGGGCGGCAGAGGAGGCGAGCAAGAGCGCGCGTAGCGTCGGTGCCAAGCCGAACAAAGAAGCTGGCGTTTCTTTCGACCTGCCCCAGCCGAGCCAGTCCACCACCACAGTTACCACAGGCACTGCTCCGATATCAACCGCTGCCCCCACAACTGCCGCAAGAGAAGGCCGCACGGCGAAGCGGCTGCCGAGTTTCTCGCGTAGCTACAGCACTTCCGGCTTCCAGCGCGGCAAGACGAGCAAGAAGAAGGACACCGCGTCCAGCACCGCCGCCGGCACCGCAGGGGAGGGCAAGAAGGGTCGCATCATGAAATCAGCCAGGCCCGCCAACACCCACACCACCACCACAACCGTCGTCTCCAAGAAGCGACCGCCCTCCTCCAGTGCCAGTCATCACACCGACGCTGGCACAGGGGCAAAGCCGTCCTCGTCTGCGACACCGCGGCCACCACCGGATGTCTCGCGCGCTCGTCGGGCCTCCGCGCCGGCTTTTACGTTCGCCGACAATGGCGCGACCAAGACACGCGTCGCGCGCTTGAACGCGGCCACCATGGCCGCGGCGGCCGCGACCTCGACGACCACGACGACGGCCGGTGAGCCCAAGAAGGCGAAGGAACGCCTCGACGGGGGCGGTGGTGGTGCTGGCGGTGACGCAGGCGCGGAGGCCGGTGCGGCACCGACGCGCTTCCGCCGGACTGTGACAGACACGGCCAAGCTGAGCGCCTCGCCGATGCTCAAGGCCACCGCCCCGAGCCCTGAGCGGGCCGAGCCGCCCACCTCGTCGGGCTCTCCGCGGGATCGCCTGGCCCTCGGCGTGCCGACCCCTGTACGCGAGAACGCGGCCTCGAAGCTGCGCCAGGCGGCCGTGCAGCAGGCGGCACAGCGCAACCACGATCCGTACCTCCCCGTCGCTTCCCCGACACGCCCCGACACCGACAAGCGCCGCCCGAAGAAAAAGACGTCCACCACCACCCACAGCCACAGCCACAGCTCCGCGCCGGCGGAGGCAGCGGGGAGGAAGCTGCCCAAGCTCCCGCGTGATCTGGCGGGGCCGGCTTCACCGACCCGGCGTGGGGCGGCAGCCCCGCGGCGCGCACACTCCGCCTTCTCACGCAGCCAGACCGCCGGCGCGGTGCCCTCCAGTGAAAGCGCTCCGTTTTACACCAGCGCTAAGAAGGGCGTGACCGACGGTGAGCGTGGTGATCGACACGCGATCACGGACACCCGCGCCACGCAGTCCCCGCTCTTTGCCCGCCGGGCGTCTTCGACAGGGCGGGTCGAGGTTGAGAAGCGCGCGCACGCGCAGGAGGAGCACTTCCAGGCCCTATTTGATCTGCACGAGCAAATTCTTGGCAGTCGCACGACGACACCACACCGGAGTCGATCTGCGCAGGTCACACAGGAGCGACGACGCGACGGAGCCGGCGACGAGGGTGCGCTGCTGAAGGAGCACAACCCCTCTGCGCGCTCGAGTGCCACTGCTGAGGAGGGCCTGACAGATCGTCCTAGCGTCTAACCACGACGGGTGACAAGCGAGAGACGAACTGTCCCTCCTTCCTTCTATTGCCTTTGCTCTCCGCTGACAGATGAACTGATGTATACATCCTTGTTTTTCTGATTGAGATCCGCATCTTTGTCATGTGTGTCTTGCATTCCTCACTTTTTTTTTTCCAATTGCTTCTCCTCCTTTATTCCTCTTGTTAAATATCCACCCTTAGATCAGAATGCCGTACAGTTATACCCACGACGAAAACCTGAAGACGTAACCATATTGGCTCAGTGTATCATTGTCACTCCTACGCGAGCGAACCCAGAAAACAACAACCACAGAAACTTCAAGACGAAGCTGCAAATTTGGTGGAAATGTACCGCGCGAACGAGAAGTTGCAGCGTCAGTGAGGTGCACACTTGTTTACCTCCACCCAAATCGATAGCGAGAAAGAGAGAGAGAACCTCGTCTTTTCTTTCTTTCTCGACAATGTCTTCAGATGAATGCACCGTGAAGAAGCGCACAACAAGCGCAGGAAGCAAACACTTGCCCTGCAGGCCTCTCTATCACGAACTTGCTTGTTTGATTGCCGCTCTCTATTTCACAATGACATCACCCTTTTCTCCGCCGTTTCTCCTCACCTGTTCTATTTTTACTGTTTTTCATCCTAGATAGCACACACTGCGCTCTCTCAATCTTTTCGACTTCTGCTCATTCCTCTTTACGTAGACAGGACACAGACACAGACTTATATACACACACACGCTGTGAAAGTCAAGCAAGCTTCACCACCCCTTTGCGTTTGTTCCAGATTTTTCTTCGACACGCGACATATCGTTCTTTTTTTTTTGTTCGTGTACCTCTCCACTCTTTGCCGCTCTTTCTTTCTTACTTTGCAAGCCAACAGACTGCAGTTGTTTCACCTTTCTTTCCGTTTTCTCTCTCTTGTGTTTATCACCAATGGGCAAGGACGATAAAAAGGACAAGAAGAGCAAGGCCGACGCCACAGAGGCTGCCTCGGTTGGCCCCGTTCGTGTCCAGTACCACACGCCCTTCACCCTGTCGGGTCCCGATCACGAGGAGGCCGGTCACATTTACAAGTTGGCCACCAAGGACGATTGCTACACGTTTCGTCAGTTCGCTGACTCGCTGGACGGCTTCACGCTGCGCCACAGCAAGCTGAACGACGTGGCCGTGTGGGACAAGAAGCTGCCCGGCGAGCCGATGAACGTGATCAAGGTGTTCGGTCTCTTCATCCGCACAGAGGAAGACCCCGACGGCGCCGTAGAGCCCGAGACGTTGTACGATCTCCTGCAGGACCCCATCTTCCGTGAGCACTGGGACACATACCGTGTGGAGGCGTTCCGCATTGTGCTGATGGACGACAGCAACGACGTGGGCTACTACGCGGCCAAGTCACCGGTGCCGATGGTGGCGAACCGCGACTTTGTGAATCAGCGTACGTGGCACAACGCCGGTCGTGACGAATTTGTCATCTTCAACACGACGGTGCAGCACTCCATGACCCCGGAGAGCTACCAGAAGGACGTGCACAAGGGCAAACAGGGCACCTTTGTGCGCGCGACCTCCAAGGTGACCGGCTACCTTGTGCGTCCCTGGTACGACGACAAGGGCGAGCGCATCGGCTGCTCGCTGACGTACATTACGCAGAGCGATCCGAACGGCTGGATTCCGACCTCGCTCACCAACTACGTCGCCACCAAGTTTGCCCCCAACACCATCAAGAACATTCGCGACGCGCTGAAGAAGTTCCGCGTCTGGCTGCCGGAGCAGCTGGCTGCGGGCACGTACGATAAGTCCTGGACCTCCTCCCCGGAGTGGTGGGCGGTGGAGGGGCCGCAGGGCCAAGCGGCCGAAGACAAGCCCGTCCCGAATGACACGCACGACTTTATGCGCACCAAGTGGTCGGCGGAGGAGGAGAAGGAGAAGGAAAAGACAAAGAAGAAGAAGTAAGCCTCCCCTTTTTCTTTTTTGGCACGCACTCGTGCTCGAGCTTTTCCGTTCTCTTTTTTTTTTTTGCTTCCTATTTGGCAACCAGTGCGATACCGTTTCCATCGTTTGTTCGTTACTCTTCGTCGATGCTTCTGGATCTTTTTTTTTTTTTTTTGATTGCTTGTACGCCAGCCCTTTCTTTCTTTCAACCTATTTTTGTTTGCTCATTTTAAAGTATTTTGACGCATCGGAAAATGAAAACAACAACAACGTGCACACAACACTTGGCGAACGCATCAGTGAGATGGTGCGTATCCCTTTTCTCTCCCTCGTACAAATACTTGTGACGAACACCGGAAACAGGAGTCTTTGGCCCAACGCGGATAGACGTGCACTCCTTTGGAATGCCTCGTTTTCCCCATGGCCGGCGACTTCCATTCGAATACAAGCAGCACACCGTTCTGTGACTTTCCCTCTCCCACCCCTTTCCACACACGCAAAACAACAAAACATCATATCCCCCTTCTTATTTTGACTCCTCAAACTTTCTCTCTCTCTCTCTCTGTTGACGATTGGTATGTGTACTTGGCTGCGCGCAGAGCCGCATCAACCATTCATTGGCTGCCACGGACACGACGAGTTCCCCTGGCGCAAACAACAAAAGTCACGCATTGACACCACCCAAGAGAAGTGCTCCTACGTTTTTCAACGTTGCGCACATTTTTGCTGTCACTTTCTCTCTTTTCCTTTTTTTTCTCTCTCTTTTTTGCCCCTCCCCGTTCTTGTCATGGAGACGCCATCGTCTGAGCTGCGGCGCCGCGTGCTCTATACCATTGCTGTCCTAAACGCGCAGACGCCGCACCGTGGTGATGTGCACGTGGCTGCCGGCGGCCTCTCAGCCCCCACCCCACCAGTCCCTACCTATAGCGCGCCACAGAGGAACTCCCAGCCCCTGCCATCATACGAGGCGCTGTCCAAGGCGGCGACATCTGACGCCCAGACCATGCGGCACGATCACGCCGAGCCATCCAACCCCGGTACGGGTGCCCCTGCCCTGGAGGAGGGTGCGACTGTGAAGGACGGCCTGCTGTGCCATGGCTCGGACTGGGCGTCAGATGTCGCGTACCTGCGCGCGCACCGTGACGCAATGCAGGCGCGTGAGCGTGAACTGCGGCATCGCGTGGATGCCGGTGTAGGGCGTGTCAACGGCAGTCGGTCTTCCTTCTCTCCGCTCTCCTCCCCTCTCTCCTCGCCACCACCACCACCACCGCCACCATCAGAGCCGGCACCACGACGGGCTGTGCGCGTGACCGGCGCGAGCGCGCACGTGGCCGCGCAGCCCTTTAGGCGCATACATGGCGATGATGCGCCGGCGCGTCCGCTCTGGCTGCACATGACCTCCTCCCCCTCTTCCGCCTCCACGTGTGCCCCTGCAAGGCCGATCGCCCGTGCCGCGCAAGCCCCTGTACCGATGGTGGTGCCGCCGCCAGATCCGCTCGCCGCCACCTGGGAGCGGATGAACCAGCGCTACGAGCACGCGTACGTGCGACAAGCGAGGCGATTGCAGGAGTTGCAGCCTGACCTGTGGAGCCGCGCGCTGCCGAGCTACGCCGCACTCGACGGAATGCCACAGCTGCTGGATAATGATCAGTCTCAGTTTATCTCGCGCGTGCGGGGTGTTGTGCAGGACGACGGCATCTCGTATGTCCAATGAAGCAGCAACAACACCATCACTGTCTTTTGGGCCTCCGTGAACGCACAGTGCTGCTCATTTGCGGGAGGAGCCACACAAAACTACCTTTTGTACACTCTCTGCTGTTGTTGTTTTTCCCTTTTGAGTGCGCTGTCACTCACATTGTACCACCCTTGTTTTTTATTCTCGATCTCCCCTTCACAACAGATTCCAGCCACAAATATGTACTCGTGCGTACAGAGAATGAACGAGCGTCACAGAGTTGAATCCGTGCACGAAAGTAGTCGAGCGGTGAGATCTGAAGCCAGCTCTGCCTTTTTCCTCCGATGTCAGAATAGAAAAGATTCTCGCGTCTCTTCCTGGTGTCCACACCACGTGCTTGCTTTCCCTCTCTCCTCTCCCCCCCCCCCTCCCTTTCGTTCCCCATGTGCACTCTCCTCCTTCTGCATTTCCTTCTTTTTCGTTGCCAGCTTCGTTCACGTACTTCTGCGCGGCGCCACAGGATCACAGCAGGAATCGCTCAGATACCTCACACACAAAGACACACAAAGACACACACACACACACACACACACACACACACACACAAACACACAGGCCAACGGACACACACGCGCATACCACCATGTACAATGACTCTCTTTCTCCCATGTCGCGCCTCAAGGGCGACGAGGGGGCCTTCGCCTCCATTGACGCCGCGCGACTGGCGGCAGCGCTGTTCGGTGCGACCGTGAGCCGTCTGCGCATGCAACAGAGCCTGCGCACCTCCTCGGCGGCGGCTGGCGACAGCGCCACTCTCGGTGCCCCACCGGGCGGGGCCGTCTTTGGCGATGAAGGGGCAGCGATGACGGCGCTGCGCAGCGCGGTGTGGCTGGAGGCGCTCTCGCAGGATCGCGTGAGTGCCTTGTACGAGTCCCAGGTGCCTGTCGGCCTGCCCAACGACGTGGCGATGGAGGAGCTGCGTGTTCTCATTGCTCACATTGAGCGACTGAAGCCCGACGAGCCGATGAACTACGACGCCTTTCTGCGACTGCGCTACTTGCTCACGCTGCACAACAGCAAGGTGAGCACGCTGGACCTGACCGGCGTCGCGCCGGCAGCAGCGGACGGTCAGGCGCTGGCCTCACCTGAGGCACTGATGCGCAAGCAGGCTGAGCTCATGCAGCAGTACCCGCTCGGTGCGAAGCCCGAGAACCACTCCGATGAGGATGAAGAGGAGGACGAAGAGGCCGACCAGGACGCCCTCAGCGACCCGTCCAAGCACAACGCGGCACTGCGTGAGCGTTGCGAAAAGCTGCCGATCCCCTACACAAGCTACAAGGCCGCGCTGCACGACCTTGCTCTCTACGAAACAAACCTGGTGCGTCTCATCTGTGAGTACGTGTCAAGGGATCACGCGCTGCGTGTGCTGCTCCTCGGCAGCAACGGCCTCGGGGCGGAGAGCCGGCAGGCAGAGGGCTCGGTGAACCTGTGCGGCCTCCGGCAAGTCGCGCGCATGATTGACGCGAACGAGTCTCTGCGTGTTCTCGACCTCAGTCGCAACGCTCTGCGCGCGAACGGCTTCGGCATCATCGGCAAGGCGCTGACCAAGAACATTGCCCTTGCGGCGGTGGACCTGTCTGGCAACGACCTCCAAGAGCCCGCTCTGGAGGAGATTGAGGACCCCGAGTTTGAGGAGGAGGACCCGGTCTTTGGTGAGGTCTACAGCGGCCTCGAGGCCATCTCGGAGGTGCTGAAGAAGAACAAGTTTCTGCGCGTGCTGCGGCTGGCGCAGAACGGCATCCACGCCGGCGACGACCTCACTGGCGAGGTCCCCGCCGAGGACGTCGTGGAGGACTTCCACCCCGACAAGGATGCCGCCGATTCCTTCGATCTCGCCGCGGGCGAGTGGGAGGACCTTCCCTTGTGGCGCCTGGTGAGCCCGCTGATGAAGTTTCACCGGCTGGAGGTGCTTGACCTCTCCGGCAACAAGCTGAAGGTCCAGGGCACGCGCATGCTCGCGACCGCCCTGTCCACGAACCACTCGCTCAAGGTGCTGGACCTGACGGACAACGACATCGGCTTCCGGGGCCTGCACTACCTCGCCAAGCTGGTCATTGCCTCCCCCACCTCGGTGCTGCACACGCTGGTGCTGCGCCGCAACCAGCTCGCCGGGAAGCGCACGAGCAAGCGCCAGCAGAAGGCCGCGCTGCGGGCGATGCAGGCGTTCGCCGAGGCGCTCAGCGTGAACAAGAACATCCGCCGCCTCATCTTCTCCAGCAACCACCTCGGTCCGCAGCTCAGCGCCGCGCTTCTGCAGACGATCGGCGACGTCGCCACTCTTGAGGAGCTCGACCTCTCGCACAACGAGGCCTGCGGTGATCACCCCAGCCAGTTCGATCCATCTGCCCTCCACCACCTCGCCGCCGCCCTGTACCGCAGCACGCTGCCGGCGATCCCGTTCTTGGTGACGCTGAGGTTCGCGGGCAACAATCTGCTCGCCCAAGGCGCAGCTATTCTGTTCCCACCGGGCTTCGCGCTCCCCGCACGGCTCCAAGAGGTCGATCTCTCGCACAACTGCCTCGGTGACGACCTCGCGATGCTCGGCAACCTCCTCGTCCACTCGAGCACGCTGCGCCGCCTGGACCTCTCGCACAACCACATCCACTCCGTACAGAGCCTGCTGCACGGTCTCGCCGGCAACCGCGCGCTCGAGGCACTGAACCTGTCCCACAACGAGCTCGGCTCGCAGGAGTACTTGGCGTGCGCGTCGGCCGCGGTGCAACAGGAGACGTTCGACCGCTTCGTCAAGGCGATCAGCGTGCACCCGACGCTCTCGGCGCTCAACCTCGCCTGGAATGATCTGCGTCCGGAGCACGCGCAGGCGCTGCTCGCGATTCTGTCCGAGCCCGCGGCCGCGCAGCCGCTCCATCAGCTCGATCTGCGCCAGAACCCGAAGATCCCTCAGTCGCTGGTGGTGCAGCTCGTCGCGAGAGTGGCGGCACTCCCAGGCATGCAGGTCTTCTACGCCTCTGTGAACACGGAGGAGTCCAAGTCAGCCGACGCGCAGAATGCATTGCTGGAGGTGATGAGCGAGGTGGTAGCGGCGAACGCCTCGCTGCTCGACCTCACGGCGGGCTTCAAGGCCTCGGACAGCGTGAGGTCAGAGGAGTCGCAGAACACTCAGAATGGCGTTCGCATTGCCGGCATGCGGCAGCGCCTGCTGTTGAATGCCTTGGTGAACAGCAGCCAGAACTAAGCTGTCGACGCGTCGTGCCTCGAAAGCCAGTGTGGCACCTGCATGTGTGTGTGTGTGTGTGTGTGTGTGGCGTGACGTCTCGGCTTTCATGATGTTCAATACGGTGTCTCTCTATAGGTTTTGGTACGGGTAACATACACATGCACACACACACACACACACATACATACGTACATCTCGTCATTCAAAGAGGGATGATCTTGTGTTTGTGTTGTGTGTGTAGTTCTTTTTGTTTCCTGTTCTGTTTTTTTTTAACCGTCTCGTCATGGCTATGACGCACAACTGATGTTTGATACCCCACATACGGATTTGCTTTTCTGTTCGACCTGTTCACAAGCAAACGAAAGACAACAACAGCAACAACAACAATAGGACAGGAACCAATCGGCCCGCAACGAAAACAGCAACCACGAGGGACCAGCCAGGGCATGACATACCAAAACTGTTTGGCATAGTGCCTCCTCTCTCTTTTAACCCTTCGTTTCTCTGTGTACCACGAAGTGAAGGTGGTGTGCTTTTGCTGTCCGTCTTCGAACATGGCATTTTCCCCTGCGCCGCCTGTCATGGCAGCCGTCCAAGTCGAAGCCATCGATCCAAACGACAGGTACGCTTGCAAGGCTATCCAATTATACACGCACGCGCAGGTGCACGTGACTATTAACCACTTTCCTTTTTCTCTCTCTCCTCTACATGATCACTCTTTACATCTTCTATCGTGCTCGGCAAAAACTACATGAAGTTAAAGAATCGTTGGAAAAAAAAAGAGAACACCAGATCGGAAAAATCCGCAGACGTCGTTTCCCCCCCCCCCCCCTCTTTCGTTCTTCCCCTTCACTCAACTTTTTTTTCCCTTTGCGGTTTCGCTGCCTAGACGCATTTCTCTCACTCTCTCTCACCTCCCGCTAATTCACAATGAGGATTGAACACTGCTCCTTCTGCGGCTCCCCGATCTACCCCGGCCACGGTCAGGTCTTTATCCGCAATGACTGCAAGATCTTCCGCTTCTGCGCGAGCAAGTGCCGCAAGAACTTTGGCATGAAGCGCAATCCGATGAAGCTCAAGTGGACCAAGACGTTCCGCAAGGCGAACGGCAAGGAGCTCTCCGTCGATAGCACCATGGAGTTTGAGCAACGCCGCGACGTGCCGGTCAAGTACAACCGCGAGCTGCTCCACCACACGCTCAAGGTGATGAAGCGTGTCGAGCACATCAAGCAGCGTCGCCAGGAGGACCTCTGGAATCGTCGCATGGACAAGGTGCGCCTGCAGGAGAAGCGCGAGGCGGCCGCGGCCCTGAAGCACAACATTGACTGGATCGACGACCAGGAGGTGAAGTCCAAGGCCCGTGATGACCTCGCGGCGATCACGAAGGAGCGCGAGGACAAGAAGGCCCAGCGTCGTGAGGCGACGAAGAAGCGCAACCAGAAGAAGCGCCAGGCCGAGAAGGAGACTGGCACCTCCAAGTTCCGCTCCGCAAAGCAGCGATAAGGTGCGGTGAGGCAAAAATAAAAAAGGAAGCATGGTCGTGCGAACGTGTGGCAAGAGAACGAAAGAAAGAGAAGACGTTTCTTCCGTCCTTCCTCCAGTATGATTCACAGGATACGAATTCACAACTGCTACACACAGGCTGTTTACAACCACGAACAGCGCGATGCCAGGGAGGGGAGGCAGAACGTGCGCGCATCCCAACTTGACGGACTGAAAGAAGTTCGTTCTTGTTTTTTTTTTGGAATTACGCGTTCTCTTGTCCTTTCCTCGTTTTTTTTTTTACTCGTGCTTGCGCACACACCCATGTATGCTGCTTTCTGGTATACCTACACTTTTTGCCGCCCCCCTTTTTTTTTTCTCTTGGACGATTAAATGTTTTCGGATAACTAATGAATAATTCCTGCATTTCCTTCTTTTTCCTTTCGCTGTTCGTGCTTTGCTATGGTGCCTTTCTTCTTCCTTTTTGTTGTCCGTCATCTTGTTCATTCCGTGTCTTCTTCGTTTCACTTGGAGACAGCAACGCTGCGTTAATCAACAACAGCAAACCCAGAACACCATGAAGGTGAAAATCAAGCGATTGCCACAGCAAACCGCTCACTTTTTGTCAAGGAAAAGAATACTGCGGTGCTTTTCTGTTTGTTCAGATGTGCTGCGGCTTCTCATCGGAGAATCAGCCCTCCACACTGCTCTTCTGCTGCCTGCGCCGCTTCCCTAGGTGCAAACTGTTCCGTTGAGTGACAGAGCAGCATTTTTGAGTCTGTTGCGCTACACAGACACAGGATTGTGTTGTCGTACGCTTTGTCGCTGTCGTGGCCACTGTGTGTGCATGTGTGTGTGTGGCTCAACACGCACACTCAAGCACACACACACACACACACATACCATAGCGCGCCAACACATCGATTCCCGCTTTACGCATTCGACTCTCAAATTTTCTTTTCCCTGTCTCTTCCTTTTCCCTTCCGTTTTCCTGCAGAAAGTCTCCCGCATTTTTTTTTTTACTTGTCGGAACGCGTTGCTTCAGAACGCGGACCAACGGCGAAACACGACACGCGTTCACATAGCCCACCGGTCATAGATTTTTGGGAAGCCCAATAGTAAAACAAACAAACTATACACACGTAAACATTCCAACCAGCACGACACACCTCCACAAAAAAGAAGGAGGGTAAACCATAAAGACGTGGCATGAGTTGATAGAAACAAAAAAAATAGAAAGGCACTGGGAAGATCCACACACACTTGACGCATTTCTGTACACTCGAAGTGGCAGCACCGTTCGCAAGAGAGACAACCCTCGCTCTCTTTGTCTTCGTGCAGTGCACAGGTGCCATACACACACACACACACACATACACACATACACCGTACTCTGTTCACCAGTCAAGTAGCCCATGGTGACCACGCGGTCTGCGTCGCGCAAAAACGCGGGTGCACAGCGCCAGAGCGAGGGCCGTCGCAGTAGCGGCTCCTCCTCCGCGTCGACATCCTCCTCGCCGAAAGCTGGCAAGGCCGCTTCGTCGACGCCGTCCGGAACTCTGGCAGACCCCACTCCCGCGCGCAAGAACATCATCATGCTCGACGACGGCGACACCCCACCCCGTAGCACTCGGGCCTCGGCCTCGTTGCGTTTGCTTGCCGTGCCTGGTGCTGTCCCTGGTGAAAACCTTGGTCGCGGCTTCCGTCAGCACCGCGAGGTTGTCACGCTGGACGAGCAGTACCTGTCGCAATCCATGCGCTCTCCGCCCTCCGGGCGTGGCTCCGGTGGCGGCCCGCACGGTCGGCTCGGTGCCACCGGCCATGGACTGCGTCCTGAGCAGTTCGTTATTCATCAGCGATTCCCCGCGCGCGATGCGGCCAAGCGGGCCTTGTCAAGCCTGCAGGACACACTGCAGGAGATGCGTCGCTCCGGCAACACCAGCAGCGAGGATGACGACGATCAGAGCGCCTCGTCGTCCTCGTCGTCAGACGCTCCGGCACAGCTGCGCGGAGGTGGGTTTCGCTTCCGCCACCACCCCGAGCTCGCGGATCCGAACTATCGCCTGAAGAACCAGGACCAGAGGGCGTCCTCGTCGTCGTCGTCGTCCTCCTCCTCTGAGGAAGAAGAAAAGTCGAAGGCCGACGGGACGAAGCAGGCCAACCGGCAAGCCGCCTCGTCCACGTGGCGAGGACGCACGAGCGGGGCTTCGGCGGACAGCGGCAACAAGGGCCAGAAGCGCGCGCGCTCGTCTAGCTCCGTCTCGGCGGCCTCCATCAGCGATGACTCCGTGCGCGAGGAGAGCATTGAGAAGCTGGCGCAGCAGGATGCCAAGCTCGTGCACGACGAGGACGGCTCCGACGACGGTGTCTCTGACCAGGATGAGATGGTCACCCAGGCCGAGCTCCGCCGCGCGACGCGCAACGCCAAGGAGAGCGTCGAGAAGAACATCAACATCAACTACTACATGGCCGACGCCGTCGGCTCGGCGGGCCCTGACAAGAAGGTGCGCAAGCGCGAGCTCGATCGCCGCTACCGTCACTTGTTTGAGGCAGCGCATGGCGGCGAGGACGGCGCTCTTGGCCACGGCGGCGATGACGAGACGGGACTGGGAGGGGGCGGTTCCGGTGCGGTACCGGGCGATGCCTCTGCCTCTGCGGCCGGTGCACTCGGCGACATCAGCCCTCTGCACATTGATGACGGTATCACCTTTGACAGCGTCGGCGGCCTCCCTGAGCACATTGTGACCCTGCGTGAGATGGTGCTGCTGCCGCTGCTCTACCCGGATCTGCTCCGCCAGCTGAACCTGAGCCCACCACGAGGCGTGCTGTTTGTCGGCCCCCCAGGCACGGGCAAGACGCTCATGGCCCGTGCTCTGGCCAACGAGGGCTCGCGCTTCACCGGCCAGAAGATCACCTTCTTTATGCGCAAAGGCGCCGATATTCTCTCCAAGTGGGTTGGCGAGAGCGAGCGCCAGCTTAAGCTGCTCTTCGAGGAGGCCAAGCGCCAGCAGCCGAGCATCATCTTTTTCGACGAAATCGACGGCCTCGCCCCTACGCGGCATACCAAGACTGAACAGACACAGGCCGCGCTCGTCGCGACGTTGCTCGCGCTGCTCGACGGCATGGAGGACCGCGGACAGGTTGTCGTGATTGGTGCGACCAATCGACCCGACACGCTTGACCCCGCACTGCGTCGCCCCGGCCGCTTCGACCGCGAGCTGCTCTTTCCGTCACCCGACGCGGCCGCACGCAGGCATATTCTGGGCATCCTCACGCAGACCCTGCTGCCGCCGACGCACGCTCGCCGGGGGGAGATTTTGACCTCTCTCGTCGCGCACACGGAGGGGTACTCCGGCGCTGATCTCAAGGCCGTCTGCACCGAGGCCGGCCTGAACCGATTGCGCTCGGCCTTTCCGCAGCTCTACACGACAAGCAAGCGACTGCGACTGCCTCTGCTGTCGCCGAGTGCCAGTGCCGGTGCCAGTGCCAGTGCCAGTGTCGTGGCGCCGACGCTGGCCGACTTGCTGGAGGTGCGCCGCGAGGACTTCTTCAGCGCCGTGCAGCGCGTGCAGCCGTCCCTGCGTCGTGGTGGCGCCGAGGTGCGCAGCCTGGCCTCGTTGGAGGAGCACCAGGAGGTGCTGTACCGCGACCTGCGCGACGCCCTTCTTCGTCAGATGGGCGACGCCTGGCCGGCGGTGGGGCGGGCACTGCGCCGCGAACAACGCGACTGCACCAACCTCGTCGCCGCGGTGCGCGAGCTCAGCGCCTTCCCCGTCCCCTACCCGCGCGGCCCGCTACTTGTGTTTCTCACCAGCGAAGTCGACGTGGCGGCGCTGCCGGTGGCGGCGGTGCCGAGGGCGGACGCCATTGCACAGGCCACACTGCTGCACGCCGCCCTCGCGCTGGTGAAGGGCCTGCCCTCCTTCCAGCCACTCATTGTGCATCTGCCGCACATTCAAGTGAGCTTCCTCGAGCTCCCTTTCGGTGGTGCGAGCGGTGGTGGCGGCGGCGGTGGAGGGGCGGGTGGCTCGGCGGCGTTGTTCTCGGATGTCTTTGCCAGTGGTCACATGTACGAGCTCGTGCAGGTGGTGCAGCGCAGCAGCCCTTGCGCGGTGGTTCTGCGAGGTGCGGCAGAGTGGCTGCACACGCACGGCCTGCCGCTTGGCGCCGTCCGCGCCTCTGGTGAGGAGGGACCCGAGTCCGCGCTCGTCTTCGACCCTGACGTGTACGACGCCCGCCTCGGCCGCATGAAGGCTCTGCGCTACTATCTCAATCTGCTGGCCGAGACGGAAGTGCTGCTGATCGTCCCATGCGAGGACCCGCGCACGCGCCAGGCGTTGCTCGGCCAAGGCGAGATGCCGCCATCGCCGCAATTGACCGCCGCCCCCACCGCCGCCACGTCTTCTTCCGCCCTGAGCTCCTCCTCACGGCAGGCGAAGAACCGGCGGAGCACGTCGCCTGTGGTCGCCCCTGCGACACGATCTCCCAGTGCCGCCTCAGAGGCCCCACTTTCCCTGCACCCGTGCTTCACGCTCCTCGACGTGCAGGTGCCGTGCCACCCCGAGATGCACGCCGTCACGCAGTTTGTGCACCACCTCTATCACGTCGTCAGCCTGTCCTTGGTCGTCTCGCTGCGTGTGAGCCGCACCTCGGGCCGTGCCACCAGCGATGCCAAGGCCGCCGCGGAGGCTGGTGAAGCGGAGGAGGATACGGCGCCGTTGCCCGCACTGCCGGTGTCGAGGGCTCAGCAACTGGCACGGCACCAGCGCGAGCTTGCCTTGTGGCGCCGCGTGGAGTACCGCCGGCTGCAGCTGCGCCACGTGCTTCTCAAGTGGGTCAGTCAGTACGTGAGCGCGGGCAAGTACAAGCTGCTGCTGAGCCCCGATCTCGACCTCACCCCCGCCCACGAACTCTACAAGGCCTGGCAACGCCACACCAAGGGCCGCCGGATCGGCTTGCAGGACGTGGTCGAGAAGCTGGAGAATGAGTCCTACACATGCCTCTCGCAGTACCACGACGATGTCGACCGCATCACGCGCAATGTGCGCACCTTCTTCACCTCCCGCTCCGCACAGGACCAGCGTTATCGACTCAAGGCCTTGGAGTTGAAGGAGACGACGGTGCTCAGCTTGTACCGCATCAACCGTGGTGTCGTGCGCTTCTGCGAGACGTACAAGGATGTGAAGGAGCCTGCTCCTGTGGCGCTGTCCGACAGTACCGGCGAGGGCCTGGACGAGAGCCCAGGCAGCGTCGGTGCCACCTCGGCGTCTCAAGGACAAAAAGACCCGCTTTCCTTCTCGCAGCGACCGGCCTCGGCGCGTGCGAAGAAACCCCCACCACGCTATTTTGGTCAGCGCCGTCGGCGTCGGCGGCCGGCCCCGAAAGCCGTGGCAGCGCACAACGAGGAAACAGATGAGGAGGCCGAGGAGGCGGATCAGAAAAGTGGCCGGAGCGACGCACACGCGCGCAGCGCGTCTGACGAGAACGTGCACACGCTGGATAACGAGGAGAACAACGACGCTGAGACGGAGACGGACGACGACGATGGGTCGCGCACGTCTCCCTTTTCACCAACACAGGCGCCCGCAGAGACACTGGTGCGCTGGGCGGCATCGCAGCTGCGCGGGTTGCCGTACCACGTGCTGCTGGAGGTCTTTCGCTACATGATGATGGCGCTCGAGGTGCAGATCCACGTCCTGCAGCAACAGCCGCCGCCGCCATCAGACCTCCAGGCTGCGAACACGGCCGATGATGGCACGCACACGACGCCAGCCCGGCCACCCTCCTCGCACGCCGCGCGCGCACTCGACGGACGACTGAGCACCTTCACGCCGCTTGCCCCTCCTCCCCACCTCGCAGACATCCGTCGCGGACGGCGTGACAGGGACAATGAAGAGGAAGAGGAACAGGAAGGCGAGGCGCGCACCCACGCGCACGCGTCACCCGCCGCACGCGAGCCGGTCCGCCCGTCCACGCCATCACGGCCCGAGCGCGACACGCCGCAGGATCGCCACGCCGCGGCGCGCAGCACACCGACGCGGACCTCGTCGTCGCGCTCGTCCGTTGCGCTCGTGGCCTCTCGGACTCCTTCCAGCCACGGCAAGTCTCCACTGAGCACGGCTCGGGTGGCCCCGCTGGCGGTGGTGCCCGTCGCTGTGCCGCTTGTCCCGTCCTTTGAGAGCGACACGGAGCAGTCGGAGAAGGCGTACGTGCTGCAGTTCTTCAAGCGCAGCCTCCTCGCCGCGGTGGAGGACTGCCGTGGACAGTAGCACCGACATCAAGAAGGATTCCCCACCTCCCAATATACAGCCGTGAGAAAAAGGCAGCGCCGAAACCCCCCGTAAGAAGGGGGTAATGGCATACCACCATCACCCCAAATTTGATAGAAAATAAACAAGAAAGAGTCACTTGCCAGACACTGGCTAGACACGTAACAGTGGTAGGGGTAATACACACACACACACACACACACACAGAACACCATTGAAAATAGAAAACAACAACACAGAATATCCGCAGTACTGCGTGCACGCACTAGATGCAGTCGTTATCGTGGCAGTGGAGCCTCTCATGCCCTTCCACCATTGCTCCCTGACCTGTTTGCCACACTTGGCTTGCGCCTATACCACAGTTTGGCACTGATGGGGTGTCTCAGACGGCCGCCATGCTTGCCATCTGCCAGCCACGCACATGCCGCGTTCGACCATGGGACAAGCAGCCCGCCACGTATCGAACTGCATGTGTGAGAGGTACGCTCGTGCACACCCCCACCCACCCACACTTGAGCTCACCATCACCTACTTCTTCTTATCCAACCGACACATTGATCTGAGTCTTTTTTTTCCCCCGTGTCTCTCTCACGAACACCAACTACACGTCTGTCTGGTGAACCGCTCATCACCGAAAGCAACAGCAACGACAACACGAAAGAACAACATCTCCCCTCCTTCTCTTCCCTCCAACTCGATGTCGCTCACTGGGGAACTGAAGGAGTTGTTCGAGCTCTACAAGCTCGGTGCCTTGTCAGAGGACGAGTTCAAGCACGCCAAGGCAAAGCTGCTCGGTGGCGGTGCCGCAGTCGAGCAAGGCCCGGCTGCTGGCGCCGCGCCATCACCATCGCCCGCGCCACCGTCCAGCGCATCACCACAGCTGCTCGCCGACAACTCGTCCGACATGTCCCCGCTCTATCCTGCTCTCGCGGAGGAGATCACCGGTCGCTTCACGCGCCTGGCGGCGGCTGTGACCTTGCTCGTCCAGCTCCAGCAGCGTGAGCGGACGCCATCCGCGCACCAGGCCCGGCTGACGGCGTACCAGCACCTCTACACCGTCTTCACAAATCTCGCGCGCGAGCCTGACAATGCACGCTTTCGTCGTCTTCGGCAGACGAACGCTGTCTTGGCCAGGGAGCTGTGGCCCGTGCCTGGCTGCGTGGCGCTACTGCAGGCAATCGGCTTTGTGCCTGACACGAGCGCACCGGACGGCACGTCGCCGTCTTTGCTGCCACTGGTGGTGGCCGCTGACGTGCGCGGTGCCGACCTCGTTGACCGCGCGCAGGAGGCTCTGAGCGCGGTGGTCTTTTGCCGAAAAGAAATGGAGGAGCAGACACGGCGTCAGCAGGTGAGTCGCGGCCTGCTCGCCCACAATGTCACGCTGGAGATTCGTCTTGAGAATGCGCAGGCGGCGATGGCCAAGGGCGAGCTGGCGGGCTTTCTCGCCGCGCTGTTCACACAAGACGACGCCGGCGACGACCTCTTCACCGCTCGTGAGCACCTGCGCGAGATGGAGAGCCTGATCGCCGCCTGGGAGACCGCGATTCACGCGACGGACAGCGACGACGCGGACGTTGCCATTGATCTGTCCGACCCACGCTGGTACCGCGCGGTCGTGCGGCAGCGCGGTGCGCTGGAGCTGCTGCTCGTCGGTGCCCAGGCCACCCTGCGCGAGCTGCCCGCCACCCTGCCCGCCACCCCGCCCGCCTCTCACGCCGACACGTGCGACCACACCCCGACCGCACAGGAGGCGTGTGAGACCGTGGCCCAGCTGGTGCTGCCCGCCCACGCACCGGAGTCGCTGGCACACCACAGGCAGGCCGCAGACCTCCTTGGCGGCATCCTGGCCGCCGTCGAGGGTCGGCGGGCGGCGCGTCAGCAGGCTGCCCAGGCCCAGGCGCAGGCCGCGGCGGCGCTGATGGTTCGGCGGGAGAAGAAGCGCGTGCAGCACGAGCGCGACCGTGCGGCGGAGCGCCAGGCCGAAGCCGGGCCTGGGCCGCGACGCCGCCTTGGGGCGGGTGCGTCCGCTCTCCCGCCCACCACCACCGCGAAGGATTCGGACGACTCCGACTCCGACGATGACTCCAGCGACGATGACCGGAGGGCGAATGAGGAGACGGAGACCGGCCCCTCCACGCGGGGGGCCTCAGCGACTGGTGGGAAGCGGGTGCCGCTCGCGACCGCGCTTGCTTTTCTCATGGGCAAGGAGGTCGATGGGTGGAAGGGCAGCGACAAGTGACGGTCACACACATTTCCCCAACCGGGCCTCGCACGGCGGTTCTTCGTTCTGTTCATTCTTATTCTTATTGCAGTGTCGCGTGCTCTGGGTGGTGAAAGTCCCCCCTAGCATCAGACAGACAGACAGACAAGCAAGCACACTATTGAAGGACCAAAACAAACCAAGCATAAGGAGAAACCAGCAAGAGGGACGACACCAATGCATGGCGACGAGCCTAGAAGGCAGTTCATGCTGTCGCTCCCAGCTCGGCTTGCTTGGTCGGCCCTCATTTCTCTCTCTGACACATCGTTCTTTTGTTCACAAGCCATCGCCCTCCATCACCTTCTCCTTTCCTCCACAACGCACAAACAAACAAACAAAACACAAATAACAACTCTTCTTTTATGCAAGTCTCATTGTTTTGTTGCTCCAGGTACACACGCACAGACAGTCACTATCCGTTCAGTCATACATACTCTTGTGCCCGGGCACTTCCTTTCGCAAGACCCGCGCACGGAGGCTGGACACTTCCATAGTCAAGGGGAAAAGCCCTTCAAAAATCACAGAACAAAAAAAAAGTCGCATCGCACACGCACCTCATACCACTGTGCTTTCGATACTTACCTTTTTGTCACCTTAGGCATTCGTCTATCTATCTATCACTGGTTTCGGCATCTTGTTCACTCACTGTTTCATCTCATTGTTTCTTTTTTTCTATTGTTGTCGTTGTTGACACTGTTGAGTAGAGCCATCCATTCGCAATCTGTTTTTTCTTCTTTTTTTTCTTCGTTGCGCTAACAGCTTTTCTATCTTTCACGTCGTTGTTTTTCTCCACTCGCGTTCCTTACCGTTTCTCTTTTCGTGTTCACCTCGTTCGGGCCTATCCACCCCGCACTCGCACACATGCCGCTGTTTGGGTATCTGCGCGAGCCACTAGTCAGAAGTGGCGGTCGCACCTCCACCGCGCGCACGGGCCGTGAGCGCGGCGCCGAGGACAGCTCCGCCGGCACCACCAGCAGCTCCGCGCGTGCGTACCATCCCGCCCACAGCGAGACGGCCACGCGCCACTCCAGCACCAACACGGCCGGCAGCAGCACCGACGGCAGCACCGACGAGACGGTGGACGAGGGCCCCTTGTACAAGCTGGCCGCCGCATACCACCGCTCCCTCGAGAATGGGAGCTACGAGGGGGCAGACCGCAGCCAGGGCTCGCGGCAGTCGCGGACGTCGGCGGGGTCGAGCCCGTCCCTGGTGGTGCGTGAGCACCGAAGTCGGGATCGTTCCGCCGGTGCGCACGCCCTGCACGCCTCGGAGAGTCGTCGAACCAGCACGCACGCGGGCCAGCCGACCGCGACCGCGCGGACAAGCGCGGCCGACAGCGCGTCCTACGACCTCGGTCTCGGCTCGGACGACTATCTCGGCAGCGAGCGCGACGGTGATTACGAGCTTATTGATCCCGCGGCCTTTGACGACGAGGACGAGGACAATGACGACGCCGACGATGATGCCGATGGTGAGCTGCCGCCGCGGAGGGCGGCGACCCATGGGCGGTCCGGGACGCGCTACCGCGACAAGCCTCGGCAGCTTCTGCAGCACCTCGGCCGCTCCGGCCGGGCGACGCACCACCACATTCTTTCGCCGCACGAGGGGGCGGACAGCGGCACTGTGTCGAGCTTGCAGGGCCCGTCCTTGTCCTCCCACCTCACTGGCTTCGGACGCGATGAGGAGTTCACCACCGACGAGTTCGACGACGACGACGACGACGTGGGCAGCGTGATGCAGCATCAGTCGTCCTTGACGGCGGCGGCGGCGGCGGGGTCTGCGCGCTATGGTGGCGCTGGCGGTGCGGGCAGTGGGATGCGTCGCGTCGACTTTTCCGCGGACAGCTCTGTGTACCGGGGGGCGGCCGGGGACGACGCCGCGTACGGGCCGGATGCGGAGGTGGCGATTCTGCGCCTGGACGACGAGTTCTACACCTCGAGCGAGCTGGTGCGGTGGCGGCGCTCGCAGGGCGATGGCGTCGGCGCGTGCTTCCTCGAGGCCACCCCGGCGACCCTCGCGACGACCTCGGACGGTAGCTTCCCGTCCTCGCTCTGCGCGCGCACGACGACGACGACGACGACCTCCAGCGGGGAGGCGGTGATGGTGATGCGGACGGCGAGCGAGATGAGCCACAGCGTCCCGTCGTCGTCCGACGCGACCAGCGATGGCCTCCCGCCGCCCGCGAGCCGCAGCCTCGTGCGGCACGTGCGGCCGCCGACCAGCGCGGAGCGTCGCGCACTCACGCGCCACGAGAGCCTCGTGGACTTTGCCCCGAAGAGCCCCGTGGGGGCCCCGCCCCCACAAGCGCGGCGGCGCTGGGGGCGTGGCGCGCAGATGGAGGATGCGGCGGCGGCCACCGTGCACACCTCGCAGAGCAGCGAGAGCGGGCTGACGAGCACGCCCAAGACGACCGGCGGCAGCGTGACGGCGGTGACGCGCTCTGCCGCGCCTGCGCAGCGACGCCTCTCGCGGCCCAATGAGGAGAAGAAGGTCGCGCATTGACGAGCTGTTTTTTTTGTTTTGTTTCTTACTTCTTCTTCTTTGGTATGCAAAGCCTCGCTTTTCGTTTTTTTTTTGGAGATGACCGGGCTGCAGGCGACTCGAGTCCCCCCACCCCTCTCACTCTCCTTGTGAACAGACTTCTTCTTCCTTTTTCTTTCTGTTCTTTTATCGGTGCCTGTATGGGTACGCCGCTTTCGAAGGCGGCTCCTTTTTTCTTTTTGTTTTGCTTTACCCCTCCCTCCAACATGCCGACTCCTATGCTTTCAATCAGCCAAGCGGAAAAACAACAACCACAAGAATCCCCCACGAAGAACAAAGACCACCCCGGCAGCGTTCGACTCGTATCTACCCCACACGGACAGACGCACACACACACACACACACCACCTGAACACCGCGCATCATCTCTCTCTATCTCTTCCTTCCCCCCTCTTCCTCTCTCCCCAGTGTGTGACCAGGTGCTCCGAACAGTCATGAGTGTTTCGTGTCCTCACCGCTTTCGACCAATAGCGGCTGATGGGCAGATAGCACTCAGAGATGCAGTAACAGCGCAACGACAAATGAGTGTTTCGTGTCCTCACCGCCTTCGACCAGTAGCGGCTGATGGGCAGATAGCACTCAGAGAATGAGCCACCGCACAACGACGAATGAGTGTTTCGTGTCCTCACCGCTTTCGACCAGTAGCGGCTGATGGGCAGATAGCACTCAGAGATTTCACTTTTGCGGCGGCGCGTTTTTTCGTCCGTTCCGCGCCGCCTCTCCGCTCAGCGCACAGGTCACAGGCGGGTGAGGTGCCTGTGGTCAAGCAAATATGGCCGAGTGGTTAAGGCGCCTGCCTGCTAAGCAGGTGTGATCTCACGCGAAGGTTCGAACCCTTCTGTTTGCGAACTTTTTGCCTCACAAGGCCATCCGATTGCAAATGGTCCGACCCAAGATTTGGCGCCAATGATGAGCAAATATGGCCGAGTGGTTAAGGCGCCTGCCTGCTAAGCAGGTGTGATCTCACGCGAAGGTTCGAACCCTTCTGTTTGCGTCCTTTTTTCGCGCAGGAAAGACGACTTGTGCGAGATGCGCGGGCGAAAAAGGAATTTTTGCGACTGGTGAGGATCGAACTCACGACCTTGGGATTATGAGACCCACGCGCTGCCGACTGCGCTACACTCGCTCTGACTCACGGTGCTCAGCGCGCCAGGAGGTTTGGATACATGATGCCTCTGACACCACCGCCCGCCGACAGACATCAGTCCGTGTGGCTCAATGGAAGAGCATCTGACTACGGATCAGAGGGTTGCAGGTTCGAATCCTGTCACGGATGACTTTTTCGCGCTGGGAAAATGGGCCGTGGAAAAGTAGGCCTCAAAAAAGCTTCCCGACCGGGAATTGAACCCGGGTCACCCGCGTGACAGGCGGGTATACTAACCACTATACTATCGAGAACACATTGACAGGAAAATGACGGTTTCTAAAAGGGCTGCGTGCGTTTTGCTTTGCGGGCGGGGCGGGGCGGGGCGGGGCTGGCGGAACCCCCCAGCCGGCCATCCCCGCACCCCTCACCGCACCCCTCGCCGCGCAGATAAACACCCACCCCTGACCGTACCTTTTACCCCTATCGTCTCCTTCCCTGCCCTTACTACCTTTCTTCCTTTTTTTTCCGACAACAACCAGCTCGACGCGTATACACACGTATATATCTACATATTGTATTACTTCTGTTCTGTTGTTGTATTTTTTGTTTTCCCACTCTGTCGCTTTCCCCGCCCGCAGTCTCATGTCTAGCTTCCTCCAGCAACTGAAGAGTGGCGGCTTTGAGATCGACAACAGAAAGAGCGCAGACGCCACGGGGACCATGGTCCGCCGCGTGGAAAAGCGCTTTGTCGGCGAGACCGTGGAGAAACTCGGACTCCGGCTCGGCGACGACGCGGAGGTGCTCGAAGTGACAAAAGGCTCGCTCGCCGCCAAGGCCAACATCCCCTGCCACTACATGATTTTCGACGTCAACGGGGTGTTTATCGAGTCCAACAGCGACTTTGTCAACCTTGTCAACTCGACGCAAAGTCTGAACCTCGTCATCAAACTGCAATCCGTCAGCGGTATGTCGGAGCTCATCGCCATGACAATTCGCGACGAGGAAAATAGGGACGCCAACCTCGCCACCGCCGAGGACGACGACGGCACCAGCGCTGCCCCGCGCCTGGACTACGATGAACTCCAGCGCACAACGCCCCGCTTTAATTTCCTCTCCGTCAGCCACCCGCTGTTCCGCCGCTACAACAACCGCCTCCAGGAAAAGCGCGAAGCCGCCGCGCTGGTGCGCCGACGCATGCAGGAAACAGAGGAGCAGCTTCGTCGCGAGCGGAGCGAAATGATCCGCCGCGAAATGGAAGCTGCCGCAGAAGAAGAGCGCAAGAAGAAGCAAGCGGAAGAAGAGCGCCTCGCCGCCGAAAAAGCACGTGCCGCTGCTGCTGCCGCCGCCGCCGCCGCCAACGCAGAAGCTGCTGCGCAGGATTCGTTTATCAAGGTTGTCAACGACGAGAGCACGTTCGCAAACTTGACAACATCCGGCGATAACATGCAGGACAACGCCATCCAGTCCAGCCCGACGCCAGAGCCACAGGTGTCTGCACCCCCAGAAATCCAACCCAGCGCCGAGGTTAATGAGGTCCCCGACACAGGCATCTCCGCGGCCGAACTTCTCTCACTCATTGGTGTCGTCACGCCAGTCCCAGCCCCCGCGGCAGATGCGCCTGCGGTGGCACCAAGCACTTCAATTCTCGGCGCCGGCAACCCATCGAAAGCAGCCATTGTCACCTGCGTGACATTGCCTACAGAGGAATACACGCTCTCCACCGGCGAAAAGGTGTTTTGCAGTCTTAAGAAGCGCACTGGTCCAATCCCAAATCCTCCACCCGGCAATCCCCCGCACGTCAAAAGGTCCGGCGCGCACGGCTCCACGCCTGGCAGCGCGTCGATGAAGAGGCCACGCGAATAGCGGTAACATCTGCAGTCGATTAAGGGGACAAATGAGAATGATTGTCTTCATTCCTCTTTGCATTCGGCTCGTCTGTTAATTTCTGAAAAGCCCATGTGTGCTGTTTGCCTTTTTTGTTGGCTTTGCGCGCATTGAAAGTATGCACACAGGCACAGCCAGGTATTCACGGAAACATTTTTCTCTCTCCACGCCGCTGGTCGTGTGCCGCATGCGAACAAAATAATAATAAGTGAACGAGTCAAATCGCCCTCTCCCTCTTCCTGCTCGCTCTTTTTATTGTTCCCTTTCCCAGGTTTTGTTGATCCCACCTCGTGGCCGCACCGAGAGAGAGAGAGAACACTGGTGCTTTCTCTCCTCGTTCCCGACGTGGAGCGTCTCATTGTTCGCGGGGGAGTATTGACGTGCGCGTAACTCAATTCAAATAGGCAGCGCCTATTTAATTTTTTGCTGATTGCTGAATCGCTAAAAAAAAAAGTAAACCAACACACAACATCGGTCAGTTGTTTGTCTTCTTGCTCCGCCATGGAAAGAGGACTGTCGCACACAGACTCTCTCTTACCGTGAGCATGTTCGGCACTCTCCCATTCCTACGTCGAGTACAGGTCTATTTGGGTTACATGACGCAGCATGATACGATTCGCTGTTTTTTTTCGTTCTATTGGCGTCGTCACAATCTGGGTGACAGTGCACATGCATGTATGCTTGTTTGGTTTGATTCAGTATGCGCGTGGCATTTTTTCCAGAAGTTTGTAGGGCGGGCTTTTTCGAAGAGTATTTGCTGCTCCCCTACCACACACAAGTTTGATTTGCGTGCTGCTTTCACAAGATATGCCGACCCGCTGTTGCGTAATTTTTTTCTAAACATCTGAACGCCACAATTATACATTTGCTGCTCTCCGTTTCCCTGTATGGGTGGGTGAGCATACTCGTTTCTGGTGTCATGCCTTTTTTTTTCTCTCAACCGCTTGATCGCTCATTCATATCCACAAAAATAAAAAAAGTTTATATCAACACACGCCTGCGTGAAAATGCTCTGCTTTCAGAAATTCAACCGCAAAGCTGGCGCACCTTTATGGGAGTGACCTTGTTGGCATTGCAGCATCGGCTTCTCTTCTCCCTCATTTTCTTTTCCTTCTCCTCTCTCTTTCCCATATCTCCCACGTTGTTCGTTTGCCAAAACTCCCCTGTTGCGCATGTATCGCTTTCCACTTGCTGTGATTCCGCCGCCTCCAACCTCGGCCGACTCGCGACAAAAAAAAAATAACAAAAATCACACACCCCACTTTTCTTACTGCAATTTATTTAAAAATAGAGAAACAGAGACGCACATTGCACACACCTCATTCGCTCTCTTCTTTCTTCCTTTTTTTTTTCATTTTTTAGCGTCCATCGCGAGACAGATCGGAAAACGACAAACCAAGGCGGCGTTCAAGGCTGTTGTTTAGAGCACACACACACCCACACACATTAAACAGCCAGTGCAAACAACATCGGTACGAACGACAGGACCACCAACAATTATGCGAGCCATGAGCGCTCACAAATGCCCTTATTGCACCTCGAGTGAGGCTGGTCCACGAAATACGTGCGTCTGCCCCATGTGCCACGACGAGGAAACAACCAAGATCCGCGCGGCTGACAAGCGCTATTTGCACAAAAAATCAACGGAAACGACAGACGGACGACGCGCACATTTGTATGCGGTGACTTCCCAGGCAGATTCAGCTGTGCCGTGGCCTCACCTCACTAGCACCAAGCTTCCTCAGTTGCCACTGTCATACAACGCGCCACCCGCACGCGCCATGAACACCGCCACTCCGTTTTCACAGCTGCGTGACTTGGATCAGCGTGACCTCAGTGAGCTCATGTACCCTGACGGCTCGTACGTCATGATTAATGGCCAATTGCGCCGGGTCAATCGTTCCACCGCGAACTCTGAACCCTTGCCATCACTGAGAAATGGTTTCACGCCAACCTCCGACTCTGATCTCAACACACACCGCAGCAAGCCCGAGTCAAAAAATCCGTCCCCAACGGAAAACCGGCGTGATGAGGACGCGAGGCATGCGAAAAAGCAGAACTCGCACAAGGGAGACAATCACTCCAACGGAAAAGCACACAAGCGTGCACGTGGTAGTCAACATCAGCGCCGCACGCACCGCCATGTCAGCGATAGTGACTCCGACAACAGCGACAGCAATGGCGACAGCTCCAGCAGCTCAGCCTCCTGGACTGACGACGCGTCATTTGACAGCTCGTGCTGCAGCTCTGATGATGGCGTGGAGTCGCGTCCGTGCCCCCGCTGCGCGCGAAAAGAACAATCGCGCAAACGGCGTGCGGCGCCAAAGAACTATCCCAACGACGACCGAAGTGGCGACGATCGCAACCAAGCGTCCAACAGCGGCCACTGTCACTGCTCGTGCCACCACGGGAAGTCGTCGTCGAAACAGAGCCGTTCTCCCCAACCAAAGCACAGACACTCCAAAAAACGCCGCGGAAATCAGGATCGCAAAGATGTACACAAAGAACAATCACACCCTGATAGACCCAGTCGCCCGTCGCTGACTATCCCACGCGGCGATGTTTCTGCAGAGGCGGCACCGTCAAAAAATATCCCGCATACCAACGGCAACGGTTCACCTTTTCAACAGGTACCGCACCCGCCACAGCGCGGGAAAGAAACCCCGTCCTCGCTACCACCTGTTGATAGCTCTTCCTCTACCCGCGAAGCCCCCGTACCCGCGTACATGGATCCACTGACAGGCGCGTATTATTATTATTCTCCAGGACCGGCGTATGTCCCGGCTGGCACACAATACGGTTTCCCTGCCGCACCGGGCCCGCATCACCCGAATAATAATACTCACAACAGTCCTGCTGGACTGCCACCGTTTGGCCCGCAATTTTTCGGTCCTGACTTTGTACCACCAGGCTACCCCATGCCAGGTTATCCGCCTGTTAACCAGTCGGTACAGCAACCGTTCGTTCCCATCGGCGGCAACGAATTTTCCCCGCGCGACAATTTAGAGGCTAGCGAAAACAGAGACGGAAGTGGCAGGAAACACCGTGCTGTCCCTCACGCAGCGTACATGATTCTTCTTGGCCCTGACGGCGTCCCCATCGCTGTACCCACGAACGATGACATTGGCAAATTGCTGCTGGGCAAAAATGCCAAAGGCAAGCGCAATGACGCGGACGTGTTGACTCCCTTGCCCCAGGGACACGAACGAAATGGCCGCAAACAAGCAGCGCTCAAGCCCGCCAAGTCATCTCAAACCGGGGAAAATCTTCGCCGTTTGAGCAATGACGAGTTGCTTAGTCATCTCGAGCAACTGGAGGGCAATGATGAGGCGGATGAATTGGTCCAACGCGTCATGGATGAATTACGCCAACGCCTTTTTGGCGGAGGCCCCGCCACCGGCGACAAGCCGCAGGCTGCGAGGGCGCGGCAAACTCTGCGAGATCGTCTCAACAAGGCTGTAGGCACCTCCGATGAAATTGAGGCACAGCGCCGCGCAGAGGAGCTGGAGGCAAAGGAGCAGGAGCTCAAGAGACGCGCTCTCGAGGTTGAGGCGCAAGCACAACGCGAAGCGGAGCAGCAACGCCGTGCCCGAGAAGAACTCGAACGGCAACAGCGGGAAGAGACCGAGCGACTGCACCGCCAACAACTGGAGGAGGCGGACCGTAAGAGGAAGGCCGCCGAGGAAGAGGCTCGACTCAAGGCAGAAGCTGAACGTGTCGCGCAAGAAAAAGCAGCACGCGACGCTGCGGAGCGCGAGGAGGCTGAGCGACAGCGACTTCAGCGTGAAAAGGAGGCCGAGGAGGCAGCCCGTGTGGCCCGCTTAGCCGCCGAGCGTGAAGAAGCCGAGCGCCAGCGCCGTCTGCAGGAGAAAAAGCGGCAGGAGGAAGAGGCCCGCTTGGCCGCCGAGCGGGAAGAGCAGGCGCGGCAGCGTCGCTTGCAAGACGAAGAAAACGAGCGCCGTGCGCGTCAGGCTGCCGCTGAAGAAGCGGAGCGACAGCGTCTTGAGCAGGAGCGGCTTGAGCAGCAACGTATCGAGGATGAACTGCAAGAGCTTTTTCGGCGACTTGTCCAGCTAGAGGCTCAACAGCGCGATGGCTTGGAGGACGCGGAAGAGCAGGATCTCGTCTTCATTCTCGAGCAGCAGCAAATCGAGATGGACGAGCTCCTCGAGGCCGAGGAGGCGGAGCTTCGCGAGCAGGCAATGGTGTCTCTCATGACCGACGAGGCCGCCTCGCGGGCGTCGATTGATCACCAGATGCGCAAGAGCATCGTCACCATTTTAGAGGTGTTCGACGCGGAGCTGGAGGAGTTGCGCGAGGAAGAGCGAGAGCGTTCTGAAGCGGCTGACGCGGAGGAGGCAGCGCGGCAGCTCAAGATGAAGCGGGACGCTGAGGCGTCTCGCTCTCGACTGATCCCGAATCAGCTCAAGACGCAGACCGAGGATGGACGCATTCAGTACGTTGGCGATCCGTACATCAGCATTATCGAGGAGCGCATGCGTGAGCGCCGCCGCCAAGAGAAGCAGCGACAGAATAAGCTGCAGGAGCAGCTGGAGCGACAGATGGCGCGTCAGAACCACACACCCTCTCAGACAACGCCGCGCGAACGGAGCACAAAGGACTCGCGTGCGTCGCACTCCCCCGCCCCATCGGCGGCTGCGCGGCCGTCAAGTGTGGCCCCAAGTGTGAGTGGGACAGGTGTTGTGCCCGTTCTCCCCTTGAAGCAGGCCTCCAGTCCGTACGGCGGCCCCATGCGCCAGGCGCGTTCGGCGTCCAAGGTGGCCAGCAGCGTCTCCTCCGCCGCCAATCGCAAGGGCCGCTCTCCCAGCACGCGCAGCAGCGTTGTGCCGTCCTCGCGCTCTCGGCTTGACAGCGTCTCGCAGCTGGAGAAGGTCGCCGACGTCGATTTCACGATTCAAGGCCACAATGTGGCCACACCCAGCAAGACCCGAAGCCGCGCGTCGTCACTGGCCAGCAACCGTGGTGCAGACGTCGCTGCCGGCGGTCGGGTCTTCTCGCGGGCGAACAGCCCCAGAAGCCAGCGAGGCTCCGTGGCACCGGAGGTAGATGACGATGGCGAGTCGTCACCTCATGTCACACCGCATGATGGGTTCCACTGGCCCTGAAACCAGTAGTCCACACACTCGAAAATGAAAAAAAAAAAGGAAAACAACAACAACACCAACTCTACAGCACCCTGCAACACACCGGCACTGTCGCTTCTTCTATCCTTCTCGTCATCTTTTTTTCCCCTTGTCTTTTTTTTTCTCACCGTTCGCCCTCGTTCTTTTCTTGTTAGAATCAATCACCATTTTTTTTTGTTTCAGTTGCTTCCCGATTCTCCATGTATTTATCAGCACCATCACCACAACAGCTGATGCTCTCTTAGGCACTTGTACACATCTACATATATATGCATCGCCTGCCCTTTCCTTTCACTCTTTGAATTTTTCTTTTATTTTCCCACACCCCGTGTACCTGTACGTGGAACCGTCGGCACCCACACCATCCAGAGAAAAAAAAGCAACAACAACGTCCCGAACAGCAAGAAAAGAAAAAAAAAAAGTAAAGACGTCTCCTGCTGTGCTAGGTCTGGACCAACGAACCGAAGTGGCCTAGGAAAACGTATGTGCACACATGTATCACTACACCCACTTGACATTTTAAATCTCCGCATCTATTGAAGGACTGCATGTGCTGGCCAAGTGCCACACGCCCTCCCTCTTCTTTTTCCTTTTCCCCTGCACTTCCCACGCCCATGCCCCCACAGACAAACGGAAATACCATGCCTTGTGGGACTTGTGGATTTGCTAACCTTGTAAATGCGTTCTCCACATGCCTGCCTTCTCTCCTGCTCCTCTGTCCTTCTTTTCTTCCTCTCTTCTTGTCATCTTTCTTCATGACGTGAAACCTACGCGTTTGTGGAATCCCTCTCGCCTCGTGTTTCACAGTACACCCCGCTTCGAAGACTTCTCTCTCGTTCTTTTTTTCTTCTTTTGCGTGTTACTTGCTTTTGCCACTCTGAGTGCACGCCTTTTACGCGCGCCAGCCTTCTCGCTCTCCACAGATCTCTCCGTGTCACCCACACCATGCGCGGCACATTTGGACGAAGCCGTGCCGACAAGACACAACCTGGCGTGGTGATTAGCACGTACGAGGGCGCCCTGTACCCCCCTCGGCCGTACCGGTACTACGTTGTCCAGGCTCAGCTCCCGTCTGTGTCTCCGTCACGCCGATCTGCCACACCGGGGGCGAGCGGGGCGGAGGCCGGGGCCTTGTCCCCGCCACTGCCGCAGGCCGCTCCGGCGCTCATTTTGCCCAGTGTGGACTCGGACACGGTGTGCACCCCGCGTCCTCGCGCCGCCCACCCTCCCCCATCCCTGCGAACTTTTTTCCCGTGCTTTGTGCAGTCCGCGAGCCCCGCGGGTGTGCTCGGGCAACCACCGCCGGAGTCGGACGCCCCGCTGCAGTCGCTGTCGGAGCCGCTCAATGTGATGCACTACCCGCGTCTGCTCCCGTGCTGGCAAAACCTCCGGCCAAGTACCGCCAAGGACGACGGGTCGGCCTCCCCCCCGGGCGCCGACGCAGTCAGTGCTGATCTGGCGCGCCTGGCGAAGCTCGCCGGCCTGCCCGCCGAGCTCTACAGCGTCTTCACCACAGCGCACGTCGAGTACCCGTCGAGGCCACCGTTGTTTGGCCAGGACGACCCCAGCCTCGCTCACTCCGCTGCCGGCGCCGCGGCGACCCCGGCTGTGTTCGTCGTGCGGAAGCCCGAGCGTCTGCGCGTGTGCCCCGTGCCGCGTCATGCCCCGCCACGGCCTGTGCGGCGCGGCACCAAGGTTACCGTGGTGTCGGCCGAAGGGCAGCAGGACTTGGTCGCCCCGTGGCAGCGGACGAGCACGAGCGCGGTGCACGCCGTCATGGCGCACGCAGGGCGGAAGCGTGGTCGTGATGAGATCCCGCTGAGCGAGCTCTTCAACATGGCCGGCGAGGAGGAGGAGGATGAGGCGCCGCGTCCGCGACCGAAGCCCACCAGCACGCACGCCTTGAACGATGACGAGGACGCGCAGGCGGACGGCGACGACGATGATGCCGATGACATTTCAGTGGGTCTCGGCAATGCCGACGACGATGACCTTGGCGGGATCGACGGCAGCGGAGGCAGTGGCGACGATGATGGGGACTACTTTTAACGCGCGCCGAAAAGGAGCGTTGTCGGTCTCCCCTCTCTGCTCCTGCCGCGTCGAGAACGTAGCACCTCTTACCTGGCCAACGACACTGATCGGCCACAACAGTGTCAAGAACACCGGCGAGTTGAAAACAAAAATTGGGAGAGAGGCACACACACACACACATACACACACACACACAGACTGTTGCCATTAAGTTATATCTCTCTCTCTCTTCCCCCTTCCTCGGTGTCTGTGGCGATTCCTCTGCGTCTTGGCGTACTAAGCAAACTATAATCAACAGACACTGCGGCTCTCACGCGCACTTCTTGTTTTGTTTCGACACTTTTCACTCTGCATTTTTTCTTGTTCCTAACGGTTTACACGACTAAAAACAACCCAATATTAGAGACAAAACAAAACAGGAAACAGCGCTGGGGCAAATGAAGAAAACCGATCGAGCGTCTTTCCCGAAGTCCGAACAAGGTCCAGCTGTCCTTATTTGAAAGTGTTGTTGGACTACACATGAACACTTCTAGATCTGTGGGTGTCTTGACTGGTGCGCGTGCGCGTACATCCCAATCCCCCCTACTTTCACCCACTTTCATCTCATGACCATCCATATTGTTTCTTGACCTCCTCTCTCCCTCTTTCCCCACCTGTTCACCTCGTTTTACTCTGCTTTCCATGTTCCTATTCTTCTAAAGAACTGAATCATGAGCGTCAAGACCCCCAAGCTTTTCAACAAGTGGTCCTTCGAGGGCGTGGAGACCAGCGAGATGGCTCTCCGCAACCACATCTCCGTGGATGCCGTGTACGTGCCCCACTCCGCCGGTCGCTGGCAGCGCCGTCGCTTCCACAAGGTGCGCATGCCCATTGTGGAGCGTCTTGCCAACGGTCTGATGTTCAAGGGCCGCGGTAACGGTCGCAAGCTGCAGGCTGCTCGCCTGATCAAGCAGACCCTGGAGATCATCCACCTGCTGACCGACGAGAACCCCCTTCAGGTGGTGGTTGATGCCGTCGCCAAGGGTGCGCCTCGTGAGGACTCCACCCGTGTTGGCTCCGGCGGTGTTGTGCGCCGTCAGGCCGTCGATGTGTCCCCCATGCGCCGTGTGGATGAGGCCATCTACCTGATGTGCAAGGGTGCCCGCGAGGCTGCCTTCCGCAACCTCAAGACGATGCCCGAGTGCCTCGCCGACGAGATCGTGAACTGCTCCAAGGGCAGCTCCAACTCGTACGCCATCAAGAAGAAGGATGAGGTCGAGCGTGTCGCCAAGGCTAACCGGTAAGCAAGCGAACCGCAGTGGGTGGGATTTTTCTTGTCCTCTCTCTGCGCTTCAACACTGTTTTATTGTGTTCTACCTTGTCTGACAGTTCACCAGCTTGGACAGATCAGTTCAGTACTTTCTTTTGTTCATTTTCTTTTTGACTGTTAAATCATGTCAAAAAGCACATACACTAAATCAAAACAAAAAAACTGTAAAACACGCACGCATACGCAGAGATGCAAATGTGCGAGTACAACACAAAGGGGAAACCATATGTAGGTCCTTACTCTGGACGCACGTGGGGGGGGGGGGGGGGTGCCTCACAGCGGGCATAATGAGAGCAGCTGTTCTCCCTCGCTCAGGCGTCCACGTACGCCATCACGGACAGACTTGCACACCAGGTCCTCTCCACGTTTTTGTGTTCTCCACGGACAACTCACTGGCGTACCTTGACATGGACGGGCGCCACGGTGCCAAGGAGCGTGCCCCCCATTTTATGATTCCTGTGGTGTCTTGACACAAGTGCGTCAGACTGCACATCACGAGAGACACACGCACAGACGCACGCACACGGCTCATTGTGACATGATGCGCGCGCGTGTGTGTGTGTGTGTGTGTATGTGTGTGTCTCTTGCTGCTCCTCTTGGTGAAACACTTTGGCTCGTCGTTTTCTTTTATAGCTCCTCCTCACATTTCACCCTCTCTCTTCAATCCCCCCCTCTCCTCCTCCCTGTCTTCTCATTTGTTGTTGCCCGTTGTGTGACTCAACGTCACCGTTGTTGCTTCCTGCCCACTCTTGCTCATTTCCCAAGCAGATCATAACCATGAGCGTCAAGACCCCCAAGCTTTTCAACAAGTGGTCCTTCGAGGGCGTGGAGACCAGCGAGAT